>SMOI01000498.1:0-20481 GCA_008000375.1 Poteriospumella lacustris | reverse complement strand
CGGGGCGACAAAGAATAATCCAGAGTGATTTGTCCTCCAATGGCCAATCCGAAATTTCCAAGTATCGATTCCGCAAAAGGGGCAGTTGTTCGCACTGTCTTTTTCACATAAATCGCCAGGGAACTTTGCAAAACGACGCAAAGGAATGCCATAACCCAGGTGATTTGCATCCTTCAGCGTTTATGGTTGATCAGATTGGGGCAAGGACAAGGAGCAACAGGGCATGCATACACAAGATGATGGGGGTCGATCGATACTTGATGAATATTTTTTGGGTATTGATTTGTTTATAGTAAACCAACAATGCAACTCCCGCACTCCTTCTGGAGCTGTTAACACAGTGTCCTTTTTCATTGTACGTATTTATCGCGTAGAAGAATTCATCAGTTGTATTTTAATCAGCAGCGTTGTACATATCCCGACTTTCGTGTTTCCAACCTCCATGAAATCTCGCGACGAAAACGAACTTAAAGGTGAATAGTCGTTGGAGCGCTGGAGCGTTGGAGCTCGGAATGGTCAACGTGTTTGAACTTCGTCGTGAACTTGCGCCGTGCCTTTCTCAAGAGTGCTCCGTCCAAATGCAAAATATTTTTCTTGTTCACAAGCAGTATTCCCATCAATGCGGCGATGAAATCGTTGGCTGTTGGCGCTGTTTCATGCACAACCACCGACTCGAAAGAAAACCTGAAGAGAATCTTCTCCTTTATCACACTTCACACTCCATAGGATGCTGCCGCTGCTTCTTTTCGTTCAAGAGTGTGAACTGTGAAGCGTCATATACAGTATTTATTCGTCGTTGCCATTTTACACAACTTCGCCGCATCAGCAAGCATCAGCAAGTCTTAGCGGCGAACGGCATTTATAGATCCATCAAAAGCTCGCAACAAAAACGCCTCTTGCATGGGACTAAATGTCACACCAATGAAGCACAGCATACCGATGGTCGTCATTTCGTTCAACGAGGTCACTATCCAGTCTTCTCGCCAAGTGAATGATGATATCTGGACGATGTAAATGATCGTGGGCATGAACAAATAGAGAATGTAGACCAATCGGAACATTTGAAACTGCTTGCAGCGCGCGTACTAAGAATGACAGGACATGCAATCGATTTGGGCGATTAGAAACAAGCTGATATCGTTGAGTTGCGCTCGAATAGCATATACCTGAATGGGAGTTGAAGGTACCCATGGCGAATGCGTCAGCAAAATACGAACATGCGTGACGGTGAAATTCATGGCCACAATGATCGCCAGGAGCAGCAAATTTCTCAATATGAATGCTACCAACGATACCGACGTGCATATTCCCTACATCGGACGAAACATTAACAAAGCACATGCAAGACTAACGAGGAAGTCTACGTGCTTACCCCAGAGCTTCCACACATCGCAGCTCCGAAAGAAAATACAAAGAAACTCAGCACCGAGTATCCAACGAGCCGTTGCTCTCGCTCAGTGAGCTGACTGCGAAGCAATTTCCTACAGAACACACAACACCAGACTCTGTAAGGCCATGAATGCAACATAGCGTGCGGTGCGACCATACCATCCAAGACTGAGGAGAAAAATAGTTCCTAGGGCTAGCGAATCCGCAATCGCAGCAAATGCATTGGCAGCCATCTGCATGTATTAATTGTCATGATCGAAAGCGGTTCAGAGCACTTCTCCGGTCGATAAGCTAGAGCCGACGAAACTGTGTACCTGTGAGGGCATGTCCGAATATCCTTGCTGGTCATATTTGACGTAATCTATGGACAAAAAGGCAGCAATCGTCAGTAATTCCAGTTCAGAGTCAGGAACACAATCCCATCTTACAGTTGTAGTCGAGCATCACCACGATGAAAGTCGCGACGAGTGTCACAGCGAACATCATGTGAATTTCCTTTACTTGAGATCTATACAACAAGTGTACGATCAGCAAGTACACATGCAATAGCAAGACGCGTCTTCTTCTTACCGGTAAAAGACAAACTGTCCTACCACCGCAAGAATCAAGAGCATGTACAAGATTCCCTCGCCACCGAACAAACGCAACAAGTTGACGTCTTCAATCGACAAATGAGTGAATGAGCTTCCCGTTGGCGACGGATTCTTCATATTCACTTCAACGGTGATGTCGACGGGGTTATCAGAGGACACTGATCGACACTGCATAAGAATGACTGAGTATTGCTCAGCATCGTAATCCTCCGAGATGGTCATGTTGAAACTTCCCTGGTTCGAGGCTACAATTCGAGCCATGGATGGCTGCATGCATAACGTCGCGACGGTAGATGCACTTGTGACCGTCTTGTCTCCTACTTCATTGTAAAACCCCTCAAGTTGGTTTTGTGTCACAACTGCGATGACCACATAGACATCGTACGGGAGCTGAGGGTTTCGGGGCGACAAAGAATAATCCAGAGTGATTTGTCCTCCAATGGCCAATCCGAAATTTCCAAGTATCGATTCCGCAAAGGGGGCAGTTGTTTTCACTGTCTTTTTCACGTAAATCGCCAGGGAACTTTGCAAAAAGACGCAAAGGAACGCCACAACCCAGGTGATTTGCATCCTTCAGCGTTTATGGTTGATCAGATTGGGGAAAGGACAAGGAGCCACGGCGTGTATACACAAGATGATGGGGAGCCGCGGCAATGAATGAATTTTTCTGAAAGGTTGTGGATATGATGAGAGCTGGTTGTGATAAGTGTGATAATCTCATCTGGTTCTTTGCTTTTCGCTGCCCACGGCGTACTTTCCAATCGAAAAGCCTCGAATATTGTAGCATTCATATTTGTGAACTATTGTACATATGGTCCGTTGAACTCTCAAAGTCCTTCCGCCCGAACTTGTGTTCTCGGTCTCTTCTCGGTGTTGTTGCTTTCTTCCTTTTCCTTTCTGCATGTCAGAAAAAGAAGCTTCACGGCTATATTTTATAAAAGGCGTAAGGTTCGTACGCTCTAGCAAGCTACAGACCTTCAAGGATATTGAATCTATTCAGCCCTTTTGCCTGTGTTTCCCCGTTGATTTGGCGTATTGATGCAGACTACAAGGACGAAACCTGATTTTGTGATCCAGTTTATGGAAATTTTTGACTGCCCTGGTGTCGATGGCAAATCTAGAAGTAACATTTATTTGCGAGCTGTTCTCTGGCGTTATCAGTCAATCGTTATCCGTCAAGGGCCTCCAGTGTCCAAGCCCGAATGCATAAGCGACATCGTGTTCACTCCAATTCGAACGGATTGTCGGTCTGCGATTTACCATAGCTACAGAAATTTACATGCCAACCCCCCAGATGATGCATTTTTGGTCGTGCAAGTGTTCCATGCCACTTCCGACAGTCCTAAGCCAGAGATGGATACGTTGCTGGGTAAAACTGAAATTCCCATGGCATATCTACAAACCGAAGACGTTTTTACCCATCCCGTGATCCCCATCAGAGTAAGTTGGAAATGATGCATTCACGTGAGTCGCTTGATTGGTGACTGTTATACCTCGACGTCATTGTTTTTAGAGCTCGGATCGGTCAACGTGTTTGAACTTCGCCGTAAAGTTGCGCCGTGCCTTTCTCCATAGTGCTCCACCCAAACGCAAAACATTTTTTCTTGTTCGTCATGGGCAATCAAAATGGAACCTTGCACAATCGAGAATTAATATCGCTGGCATGTTGGACAAAGACCACGCTCTAACTGAATTAGGCATTCGCCAAGCGCAGCAGCTCAACAGCCGCTGGAGGTTCCATTTCTTCAAAGAAGGCGAAAGTTTCTCGACAGCCCCAACTGGCGTGCCTTTGAAAGGTAAAGCAAGCTCAAGCAATAATAATGCAGAGAGCAAAAGAGGGACCCCAACAAAAGCCATTGTCCCTCCTCAGCCACCCGCTGTTGCCACCGCAGGTACATCGACTTGTCAACGTTGCCGACACTTCAATTCTGACTGTCTTCGTTATTGCCACCGTCTTCGTTCTTCCACGTAGACCTCTTAGACTTAGACAGTTTTGAAGCTACCGCAGCGCCTTCCAATAGTGACCCATTTAGTGGGGTAACGTCAGTGGCGTCGAATGGGGCGTTGGAAGACCTCTTTGCCAGTGTCGCCGTCGCTCCTGTACCACCAAGCAAATCACCGACACCTCCTCCACCTGGTATCGTGCCCGACCCTGAGGTTTGGAGTACGGATGATGTACGACAGCATCTCCAACGATTGGACAGCACCATTGAGGATAGTCCTGATGACTACCGAGCGGGGAATCTGGAGGACAGTGACGTGGGCGACAGCGATGTGGACGAAGCTGACGACGATGCATTCGCTCCTCGACACAATCTCACCGATGAATTTGTTTCCGGGGTTCCCATTCCCCAGGCAAGTAAATCGGAATTGGCAGACAAATTCAATCACGCGGAGGTGAAACTGGTGGACGAATTCAGTGGCAGAGTGAATCAAGATTTGGTGGAACAACGTCGACAAGAATACATGAAGCTGTTTCTACACGCCGATGCCATTTATTCGTCGCCATTGACCCGTGCACTGCAAACTGCAGTATTGACAATGAATGGTCATCCTGCGACGAAAACGTACGGCATGACGTTAATGAGTACTATTCGAGAGGTGAAGCGGATTGGCGGATTGGATACCGTTGGTGTCGCCTACGGGGAAGCGATTGAAAGTCGTCTTCGCAATGAGTTGGCTATGATTCTTGGTGCAGAGGAAGCAGATCGACTTGTGACCTTTCCAATCGATTTCAATGACGCCAATCTGCCGTGGTGGACTCCCTTGGCCGACCATGAATCCGAACAACAACAGCAAGATCGCGTACGCGAATTTCTTACTTTCTTACGCCATTGTGACGCTAAAATTCCGGTCTTTGTGGGTCATTCCTTGTTCTTCCGTGCTTTCTATAGCAAGCGCGTGTCGTCGCACTTGCTCAAGAATCGGCGGAAGTTGAGTGAAAATTTGAAGAAATTTCTGTTGAGCAACGCGACGATGCTGGCAGTGACCGTCAACTTCACTGACTACAGCTTAGGTGGGGGGTTAAGTGAGGCGGTGATGATCGACGCCGACATTATCTTTGGAGGTGGCTTCCACGGGGCAGAACACGATGACGACGGTGTTCCTGGTGGTGAACATGGCAAACACGGCAAAGGCTCCTCACACAGCCATGGCAAACCGTCTGCGAAGGAAAGCCTCACGGGTTTCATCACCGGAATCTCACAGAAAGCCGTTGGATCGTTGAGTAATGCCAGTGCAGCCCTGGGAAAAGGAAGCAATAATGCCAGCAACAGCAGTAGTAACAGTGGAGGCAGCAGCAGTGGCGCACCCACAAATCGCGACGCGGCCTCCTCCAGTGGCACCAGCAACGCCACTGGCACTGCTGGTCAACCTGGGTCAGCGGGGACCAGCATTGGCAGTGGAACAAGCGAATTGTTCGGATTCTTCTCTCAGGATACCCAAAAGCAATGGCAACGCGAATTGGAGTCCGGGCGGCAAGCGGCAACGAAGACCATGAAGAAGTGGTCGTCGGCCGTGAAGGACTTTTTGGACACGTGACCAGTGATCAGATTTCGTTTTTGTTTTTTTTTCTCGACCGTTTGCTTTGTAGTGAAACACGTTGTGTATTTTCAGTTTGATAGAAAGGGCATACATAATGATAAGATGAAAGCAATTCTCTTGACAACGAATACTCCTCTTGAGGTCTAATCATGGAAAGTACATATCTCTATAACGGAGTACAATACACTCCATATAGCACGTCAATGGATGACAAGAGATCAGACAACTACCCCTTCTGCGATGGAGACGAATCGGGTTTGACATGACTTGATGCATCCTTTCGGGAATTCAGGGTCAATCCCATGAGGCAAAGGAGATTCTCCCCAACTCCATTGGCATTCTTGTGTTTCGAAATTGGGCGAGACGGTCAGGTTCAGGCCCAATGTTTCGCGAAAATACTCCTCCGCAGGAATTTTACACTGGTGAAGGCACAATCCTTTACAATTTGATTCCTACATAGATAAAAACGATCAGTAATTAGAGCGCAGAGGAAACGAAGACTCGAAGGTTCAGGTAGACGAACCTGTAAGAACTTGCATTTTTCCACGACCATGCCTCCCAACTGGCCATCTTTCCGCAGGCTCACGCGACAAGGACCCAACAAGAAACCCATAAACTTCGGCGCAAAGACGGATGTAAGAAAATGGGTATAAAACCATGGACCAAGCTGTTGCCCGGGCTTTAATTGGTCCTTTATTGACCAGTGATCCGGGATAACTGAGAACAGCTGCTGTGTGTAGTTTACCAACCATTCGGGGTCACCCATTTCGACGCTTGGAATTAGACCAGACATGAAGATACGAAATAAAACCGGAAGAGCAGGTGGAAGCATTCCATGCAAAACGTTTTTGACATAGCGATGTTGATTCACAGATCCATTGACTTGTCCCTCAGGAGTCAGTTTGTAGAAGCGCCCTTCTTCTAATAGGCCACCGATGCCACCCTTCGGCGATCTATATCCAATCTCCTTCTCAACTAAGCTACGAAAGCGCTTCAGAAGAGCCTTGTCGACGAAGGATTCCTTATATTGCACTTTGGGCAAGTCACAGTCGCCTAAAACTACAGCGTCCCCGTCCTGAACAGCGGCTTCCCAATGCGAATCTGACAGTGGGATCCCTTGTACATTAGGAAATTCATGCCGTGGAATACGATTCACCATAAAGCGAGCAGTGGACAAGTAAATATTTCGGTCTCGCCGCAGCAAATCTGCCAACATCGTGCGGCGTCGCAACC
The DNA here is from genome assembly GCA_008000375.1 of Poteriospumella lacustris. NCBI lineage: Eukaryota > Chrysophyceae > Chromulinales > Dinobryaceae > Poteriospumella > Poteriospumella lacustris. The sequence continues at coordinate 13,723 of SMOI01000498.1, read as the reverse complement.
TCAACAACATCGTTGACAGATTGTCTTTCGAAGAGTCGATGGCATCTGAGATGAGAACAATGTTTTCAGGGGTAGAATCCATCTTGGCCCAGTCCAAACACTTCATTGCGCTGTTGAAAACTGAAGAGAAAGATTGAAGGTCACCATTCTGAGGCGCTTGAGCAGCAGAATATGGAGAGCCAGATAGGGGTTTCCATGTTATAGTCCCACCTTCACTTTGACAATCAGTGTTGCTGTCTTCAAAATTTAAGGTGGCGGACAGCCTCATTGAGTGTGACTTCGATATGAAACTTGCTCGGGGGTACTGTGAAACGAGGTTCCACGAGTAGCATCCCATCGCAAGGAGAATAAAAACGACGAAAAACAAACCCATCACCCCACTCCCTTGCAACGAAAAGTCTATCTGAAGTTACACAAACTCTCTTGAATGTGAAGAAGTGGACCGGCGCTGTTCCAAACAAAAGAAATATCCTTGCAATGTCGATTCGTTTGCGCTTCTGCAACAACGTTCGTCAGCCGTCAGCGACAGTTGGAACAAACAACACGACGACGACGACGACAACACCGAAAAGAGCATATGGTCCGTGTACAACTATGGTAAGAATTTGATCGTATATATGTGGTATTTCGACGTAAAAACGTCTACGCAGTGTCACACGACACTCAAGAGGCAGCCACACCGAAGAAAAAATGAATGCAACTTGTCCACTTCTCCATGTTTCCCACCTTCTTTCCCCATCAATCAATCTCCATGGAGTGTATAAACCCATCGGAAATCACCCCAATTTGTTGCATTTTCTTTTCTCTCCCATTCTTTGCAGGATACTTCACCGAAGCGTCGGTGAATTGAACTGGAGAAACAGAAAAGAGATCATGATCATGATCAGATTCACGGTTATGGTGGCCGTGCTAATGGCATTGTTCAACTCAGAATATGCTCATGCGAAGGTCAATATGCCACTAACAAACCGATTTCATGGGGTCAGAGATGGTGAAAAGGACAGCCTGTTAGGCCTGCGATTCCCTTCTTTGTGGGGCATTCGAGGAGGGTCGACACCTGCTGCAGGTCTGAACAGAGCTAAGCCACCCTCACGGAAGATGTTTTATCGTTTTTTTCTACAGGCAAAAAGAAGGCAACCAAGAAAGCGCCAAAGAAGTCGAAAAAGACAGATCTGCAGTCTAGCTCAGGTGGTAATGAGCCCATTCAGACGTCAGATGTAAGATTCCTTCCCCTTCTCGGAAGATTCAACACATTCTTATCCTCTTTTTCTTCGTCCATGTAGTCTAAGAAACCTCAAATCGACTTAGCTACGGCCATTCTTCAGCGCCAAAGCTCACCCAACGCCTTACTCGTTGACGACGCATCCACTGAGGACCATGCGATTGTGTTCATGAATGGGCAAAAGATGTTGGAATTGGGACTGGCGAGTGGCGATACCGTTTTGCTCAAGGGAAAGAAGCGAAGAACTACTGTTGCTACGGTTACTGAAGACGAAGCGGCGCAAGAGGGGCGTATTCGAATGAGCAAGGGTGTTCGTTCTAATTTAAGGTAACATTCCGTGCCAACAGGTTGAAACTGTTTGTGTGGTAACATTGCTGTTTGTATGAACAGATTGAAGCTAGGAGATGTTGTCACCGTTTCGCAAGTGCAAGATATTAAAAAGGCAAAGTTCATTTATTGTGCACCTTTCAAAGACGCCGTCGAAGGAATCTCGGGCGATTTGAAGGAAGTGTTCTTGGACCCCTACTTTGCTGGCCGTGAGATTCCCATCAAGAAAGGGGATATTTTTATTGCTCGAGGTGGAATGCGTTCTGTCGAGTTTAAAGTCACCGACATCGACTTTGGAGAAGACTCGGACGCGGAGTATGCTATTTTTGGTGAAGGTACGCAAGTGGAATGCGATGAACCACTGGGTCGCGAAGATGATGAACGCATCAGCGACGTGGGATACGACGATCTTGGTGGTTGCGACAGACAACTGGCTCAAATTAGAGAATTGGTGGAGCTTCCACTGCGCCACCCGCAGATATTTAGAACCGTGGGTATCCCGCCACCTAGAGGTGTGTTGTTATACGGTCCTCCTGGATCAGGAAAGACCTTGATGGCGAAAGCGGTCGCCGCGGAAACTGGCGCGAATTTCTTTCTATTAAATGGTCCAGAAATCATGTCGAAGCTCGCGGGTGAATCAGAGACGAACTTAAGAAAGGCGTTCGAGAATGCAGAGAAAGAATCGCCGTCCATTATCTTCATTGACGAGATTGATTCCATTGCTCCGAAGCGTGACAAGGCTGGCGGAGAAGTCGAGCGTCGTATCGTTTCACAACTACTGACGCTGATGGATGGCATCAAGCCTGCTTCAAATGTGATCGTTATTGCGGCTACGAATCGACCAAATGTCATCGATCCGGCCTTGCGACGATTTGGGCGATTTGATCGTGAGTTGGACATCGGAGTGCCTGATGACACTGGGCGTCTCGCTATTTTAGAAATTAAGACAAGAAATATGAAGTTGGCGAGCGATTGTGATTTGAAAATGATCGCGAAGGATACCCATGGCTATGTGGGTGCAGATTTATCACAGCTTTGTATGGAGGCTGCCTTCCAGGCCATCCGAGAGAAGATGCATTTGATTGATGTTGACGCCGATAAAGTCGATGCGGAGGTCCTGAATTCTATCGAAATCAACCAGGATCATTTCCGCCACGCCCTTGCTATCACTCATCCATCGGCATTGCGCGAAAATGTTGTGGAAGTACCGAACGTGTCTTGGGAAGATGTTGGTGGCTTGGAAGATGTCAAACGGGAGCTGTACGAAACCGTTCAATATCCCGTTGAGCACGCGGACAAGTTCGAAAAGTTTGGAATGTCCTCCTCGAAGGGAGTCTTGTTTTATGGTCCTCCTGGTTGTGGAAAGACCCTGTTGGCTAAAGCGATCGCGAATGAATGCGGTGCCAATTTCATTTCTATCAAAGGTCCAGAGTTGTTGACGATGTGGTTTGGTGAGTCTGAAGCGAATGTTCGCGATTTGTTTGACAAAGCCCGTGCTGCTGCACCGTGTATTTTGTTCTTCGATGAGATGGACTCTATCGCTAAAGCCAGAGGATCCGGTGGAGGAGGTGGATCAGAAGCAGGAGATCGTGTCATCAATCAAATTCTGACGGAGATCGATGGTGTTGGGTCGAAGAAGAGTGTCTTCGTGATCGGTGCGACAAACAGACCCGATATCTTGGACAATGCTATCACTCGACCTGGACGATTGGACCAACTTATTTATATTCCTCTTCCCGATTATGGTTCTCGCCTGAGTATTTTCAAAGCCAATCTTCGAAAATCTCCGGTTGATCCAGAGGTCGATTTGGTACAGCTGGCGAAGGCGACCGAAGGCTTCTCAGGTGCAGATATCACAGAAATCTGCCAACGAGCAGCGAAAAATGCCATTCGAGAATCGATCAACGCCGATACCGAGAGGAAAAAGAGAATCGACGCGGGAGAGTTAAATGAGGACTCGCCATTCGTTGATCCAGTTCCATTCATTCGGCGAGACCACTTCGAGGAGGCAATGTCGAGAGCGCGCCGTTCCGTCTCTGACAAGGATATCCGTCAATACGAAGAGTTCAGAGCCAAAATGAAAGCGGATTCGATGACAGCAGGAGCTGGGAACTTCAAGTTTCAGAGCGAAAATAGTGAGGAGGAATCGAAAGAAATTAGGGACGAGGATTTATACAAATAGACATAAGGGCGATGTAAACTAATGTAAGACCACATCGAAGCCTTCTTCTGGGCATTCCTATGAACTGGAAGTCTGTTTGCTGAGGTTTGATGTTTCCGTTGACACTGTCAATCTAACTACTTGAGCCCGTAGCTCTTTGATTTCGTTGTCTTTTCTACCTATCTCTCTCATGGCTGTTCGATATATTGTCAAACAGTTCCTTTCTAACGACTCTTTTTCCCCAACAAGAAGCTGCATTTGTGATCGAAGCTGATTCACCTCTGTCTTGAGCTGCTCATTCTCCGTTCGTGTTTGCTCCAACTCAGCTCTTGCGTTGTCCAAGTCCGCTTGCTTTGCGGCAAGCTCCAAATCACCATAGAGCTCGTCATCATCCATTCTTATATAACACTGCACCACCTCTACGCATATAAGAGTGCAATAGTGACCCTGTATTAGAGCGTTTTATAACGAGACGAACAAACATCGATGCATCGATGCCATTTCGCATCGATGCGATGGTCGTCGCATTCACCCACGTCGTCATCATCGCGTTCTGTCTACGTAGACCCCACAAGCGCCAAAGTCTGGGCTGGGCCATCAATGAAAATCGCGACATCACAAGTCACCCCACCCGAATCATTTGAAGCACAAAACTATAGCTGACATCTCGTGGTTATAGTGATCAGATCTTCTTCAGAGGATAAGTGTTGTGCTCTTAGTTTCAATTTCGCAAAACGTGTATCCTCTAATCATCGGGTAATGGCGAGCCAAAACGCGATCGATTTCTTCGCGACGGTTGGTCGAAAAGCCGAACCGTTGAAATGCACCACATTTCCCCTTTCTTTGAATGAGGACGATCCTCCTCTTACTGCAAAGGAAGTATGGGAAGAAGCTATCACTGATGTTGTGTTGCTTGGGAACGGTAAGTGTCTGCGTGCCACTACCACTTACCCAAACTGACGAAGCGTCTTCTATACTGACTTCAGGAGATTCTGTACCTGATCCGAACTCTTGGATTCTCGTTGATACTACCATTGGCGGCGAGCCGCTGGATCATCCCATTATTGCTTTTCGGAAAAGAAAATTTTCTGGGCGCCCAGATCACATTACCAAGGTACCGTATGAAGGTGCTGATATGGTGGTAGTGTATTGTACGACGTTCTAACTTCCACCTGTTGCAGATAACCTTTCTGGCACCTGGCGAAAGTATTCCGAATGGATTCGAACTTCTTAGAAATACCATGTCTGGTAAAGGCTCTGGCTACATAGCCCCGTGCGGATACATCGCTATTCAGCGTGCCGCCATCAAACCAGACTCCAAACTCGTCGGAGAATCACTTATTTTGGACATCAATGCGGTCAAAAAGTCCAGCCTTGATGAAATTCCAGAGAAATACGTGGCTATCGATCGTGAACATGGAAACGCCAACCCCTATGCCACCAACGACATTATTTTTATCATTCAACCCGTGACGGCCATTGGCCTCTGCAATGTGGGATACGAAGCAAGTTTACTTGATCGAATTCCTACGAAGGATTATAAGCATTTATCGCTTCCTGAAGATGCTCTTCCTGCATTCATGTTTCCTCATGGTCTACGCCTGGAGCTATGCGATCGCAATCAATACCCACTGCCATCCTTCTTCACGTTCGTCTTCACCGATCAAGACGGCAAACATCTATACGTCGCTTGTTTGAAGTTTTACGAAGACGTTCCAAAAGAGGACCTTATGGCCGGGTTTCGTCAGCTTTGGGGTGACGACGAGGTGCGTACTGCCCGCATGCGAAATGTGTTTCCAGTCGATTAAAGTGTTAAACACGTGCTCTCAATCGTTCGTTTCGTACAGGACTTTACCATTCCTGAGGGAAAAGGCATTTTCTGCCCGAAGCTCATCTGTGTTCTGTCACGAGTCCCCTTCTACCGGTACGTGGTTTGCTGACCATGGTGGTGCTGTCCTTGCTGACCCACTTGTGCTGATGGTCTCTCCCGTTTGTGCTTGTAATACCCGCCTTTGTAGAGCTATGCGCCGCTATTTGCGTCAATTGTATTCCATCTCCTTGTCTTCCAGCATTTGTCCATTGGAGCATTTCATTGGTGCGGTAGTTGGACAAGTGCCTATTCCGGTCGAAGGAGGTCGACCGTTTCAATTGGTCCTGGACGCAGCGTTGATCTCATCGACGTCCCGGCCCATGGCATCGATTACCTTCGATGTTCCCAGCGAACGTTTCTTTCCCATCATGGATTTAGACTTTGCCGGGCCATTGCGATGCTTCTCCGTAGATGTGTTGTTGTGCGTCTATGCATTGATGCTGCGGGAGGCAAAGATTGTCTTCGTCTCCCATTCCAACGCGTTGTTGACGGAGACGATGGAAACGTTGCGCATGTTGTTGTTCCCGTTGCAATGGGCCTCTTGTTTCGTCTCTCGTTTGCCTCCTACCTTGATAGGCTTGCTACAAGCACCGGGCGGATTCATGGTGGGTATTCATTTGGACGATTCGTTGGTGGGCAAACAGATTCATACGGCCCAGGGCCCCGAGATCTCGAAGAAATACATTCAATCGATGCATTTGCAGTATCCGCTCTTGAAAGGCACCTACGTCATTGATCTGGTCTCCAATTCGATTCATCAATTCAATGGCAAATACGTCGAGCCCTGCACCAACTTGGAAAGCATCGCGAAGTCGTTGCCGAGCGCACCGAAACTACGATTGCGCGCGCGTTTGTTGAAAATTACGGATGATTTCCGCATTGGCCCCCAACTCGATGAATTGGAAGAAATCGACAGCGCCTTTGACTTCCAATCGCAGTCGATGTCGGACTATCCACCGCGCGATTGGACCAAATTCCCCACGTTGACCGTACGCGATGCCTTCATGTCGTTCATGGCCGATCTGTTGGGGGATTATACGGCGTTCATCATCCCACCGGTGGAAGACTTAAGTGCGGATACCTATCGCACGTTTCGTGAAGAATTCATGGTCGATGAGTATATGAATCATGCGGATGTACACTGCCGCCCGGTGTTGGAGTTGTTGATGGAAACCCAGATGTTTTCGGTGCTGTTACAGAGTCGTTCGGAAGGGACCTCTCAATCGTTGGTGTTCTTTGAAGAAGCCTCACGTTTGCAACAACAGTTGGGCTTGGGTTTAACGGCGTCGAGTTTGATGCATAATGGTCACGGTGGTACCACGGTCGTGACGGTGAATGGACAACACGCGAACCGTCATGGTCCGGCGGGTGGCCATGGTGTCTCTGAGCTCCCGTATCCGTTGTACAAGCTGTTGGAGTGTGAATATCGATGGTCGTGTTTGAGCAAGACCATGCAGCAGCAGACCTTGCAACGTGCCTCTGCGGCGGGGGCTGCCAATAGCGGCGCGACAGCGTCATCATCCGCATCATCGGCGACGGGTCAGTCCACAGCCGCCTCCTCGTCGTCGGCCAAGCCGTTGCAGTTGACGTACGTCGCTACCTCGTCCTCGATTAGCCCCCTGCGTACCATGGGCAGTGGCCAGCAGCAGCCGCATGGGATCACGTACTCCCACCATCCCACGCAGAACCAGAAGCTGCAGGATTTGCTGCAATTCATTCAGTTTGCCCATTTGGACGAGACGAAAGATGCCGCTGCGATGACCTCGTGGGCTTATGCGATCGCCCGTCGTGAATTGGACCGCGACGAGAACTTGCAATTGCATGTGGCCTCGTTGGGGCCGTTGATTCTTCCCGGTCCAACGTTGAATCATCGTATGGAAGCACCGAGCGCCTCGTCGGTCTCCTCGCCTCGTGATGACAACAGTCCCGTCGTCCGGGGAGAAGCAACCACAACTGTGACCGTTCACGGCGGCGGTGGCGGCGGCGACGAGGAGGAGGAGGAGAACAACCGCCCGGTCTATTGCTACAGCAAGGGGTGGCCCACCTTGGACCCCGCGTTGGTGACGACGGTGGACGACTTCATTCATCGGCGCATCAAAGAATTGCGCCAAGAGCGACTGTTTATGCTGAGCAAGGTCAACCCCACCGTCAAACTCCTCGTACGCAACCCCACCGAGCGGCTGTTCTCCGACATCAATTCGAGTCATCAGCATCATCAACAACAGCAACTAGCGGCCACCTCGCAGTACTCGTTGAGTATGTTGGCATCCTCGGCGGTGTCGTCCGCACAGGCAGCAGCCTCGTCAGCGTCGTCGTCGTCTTCGTCCTCGTCGTCGTTGGCCCCGAAGAATCACGTGTCGATGTCGATGATGTCGGCGGTCCTGACGACGATGAGCACGGTGATCACGACGATGTCGCTGCGGGTGAAGAATGGCCACCGTCCGTTGGCGGACATGCTGCAGATCTTGGGCATGTTGGCGGTGATCGACTGTTGGGGGCTCAGCGACCACATCTCCGAGACGACGTGGCGTACGGTATTGGTGGCCTGCGCGGCCGCGGGTGGTGATTCCATGCGCCGTATCTCCGCGTTGGTGTTTAAGACGATGCAGCAGTCGGGACTGGTGCCCAATGCGCTGACGTACGGCCAGTATATCAAGGCGATTGGCGCCAAACGTGACGCCGTCGATGGCGCGGCGTTGGCCATCGATGACGTGGGTCGCGAAGTGGATGCCTTCTATTTCATGGAGGAGATCGGGTTCTCGTGGTACTCGTACAAGGTGCAAGAGAGTTTCTCGATGGGTGGGGCGTTTGGCGGAGGTGGGCAACCCCGTTCGGAGGCGTTGCTGCCCACGACGACCCCGACGAAAGGCAGCAGCAGTGGCAGTGGCAAGGCGTCGTCCTCGTCCACGTCCACGTCGTCGCGTAGTCGTCGTCGGCGCGAAGTGCCCAAGGCCGTGATCGCCTCGTTGCTCGTGCACGATCGGTACGTGCACGATTTGGAAGATACGCTGAAGTTGAAACGGGCGGGGGGCACGGTGGTGTTTTTCCGTCCCAAGTCGGCGGCGGGGTATGGCCATCCACAGGACATTGCCCTCTTGGGCGGTGCTGGCGTTCTGGAAGCCATGGCCATCGCCGCCCAGCACACGCACACGAATGGTCATGAGGCGACGATGACGACGACGACGACGACGACGACGACGACGACGACGACGACGACGACGACGATGTCGAAACATGCGGCGTGGCCCCGGGTCTACGACTATTTGCAGAAGCGCTCGAAGAAGATCTACGACTTGGCGCAGCGATTGCAACGTCGCCATTCGCATTTGTCGACGAAGTCGCGTCAAAGCAGTTTCACGATGGCGACCGCCCGCTCGACGACGTCGTCGGCGACGTCGACGGCGTTGGCGTCGCATGGGCTGCAGTTGTCCTCGCCCGGGGACGGCGGTGCCCATCGAGGCGGGTCGATGTTCAGCCAAGTGACGCAGGACCTCAGCCGATCGCCGATGAATTTGATCTCGAAAATGGGCGGCGGTTTCTTCCATCGCGATGCCACCGCCGCCAACGCAACTGCCTCGGGCTCGTCGACCGCCGCCAGTGGCAAATCATCGCCGGTGCCTCCTCCACAAGCCACCACCGGGCGTGCGACGGGGGCCATTTCGAGTTTCTTGAGCAAAGGATCGTCGCTGTTTCAAGCGATGAAGTCCTCGACGCACACGTCGCAAGTGACTACGCCGATCCCCAGCGCGGCGGTGAGTCCTGTACGACCACCCACGGCACCGATGACCACCGCTCCAAACGCTCCGAGCAGCGGCCGCGGCGGCAGCGGCGGTGGCAGCGGTGGCGGTGGGGCGCCGGATCCGAAGCGGCTGTCGATCGAAAAGATGCAGCTGATTGCGACGCTGGCGGCGGAGGAGCGTTTCGACGACGATTTGAACGACAGCCAACTGGACGACAGCCGCCTCGACGCGCCGTCGTCGGCGTCTCAGCGACGGTCATCGGCGTCGTCCGCGTCGTCGTCCGCGTCGTCCGCGTCGCAGGCGTCACCCAGAGCGGACGCCTCCCCCGCTCCTCCTCCGGCCGCGGCGCCTCCGCACGACGTCGATTTACTCACCGACGACGTGCGGGGTATCCTGCTCAACGAAGAAACGGCCGCGAAGACACCGCACAAGTCGGCGTATTCGCGAGACTCGCAGCTCTCGCCGCTGCCCGAGCAGGAGGACGAGGACGACCACGTGCACAAGGATCATCACGTTGCCACGGACGATGGGCTGCACAGCAGCCACCGCGATGACGACCACGACCACGACGAGCACAGTGCCGACGTCGATGCGGAGGCGGAGGCGGAGGAGGCGGAGGAGGAAGAAGACGAGACGTGGACGTTGGACAAGGTCCAAGAGCAGATCTTGTCGTCGTTGCAAGCGGCGACGATGGAACGTCGGGTGGGTCTGGGTGTCCGTTGTGAGTGTGTCTGCGACTGCGGCATCTCGATGATGTTCGAAGAGATCATGGCGCGTTGGTGTCATGGCAACAGCATCGACGTCCACCGCCCGGCCAATGCCCGGCTGTCGGTGAGCAAGACGTCGTTCAATGCGGACATGGGCATCCTGTGTACGCACTGTCAGAAGTCGCTGTCGCCGACGCTCTGCGTCACGCAGTACGAAGCGACGGTGGATCCCGCCGCAGGAGCCGCAGGAGCGGCGGCGGAGGCGGCGGCAGGTGGTGCCGCCTTGCCGACGTTGCAACGCGGGTGGGACGAAGAAGTGACGATGATGTCGCCGTTCGTGATGCAGTTTGAGTACGAAGAGTTGTTGTTGAAAGTCGGCGAGTTGGCACAGAACGGGTACTGGCTGCACGAGAACCACCCCGCGATTTATTGGAATCTCTTGTGGTACAGCGGTCGGTTCCATGTGCCGTCGGGCCTGTCCTTCCCCACTCACACCGCCTCGTCGACGTCCTCGACGGAGGCGGCGACTACCCCGACCACACCCTCCGCTTCCACGACGACGACCCAGACGACGCTTCTCCCGTCACCCTCCGAGAAGCGAGCCGCTGCCGCGATGGCCGTGTCCAAAGATTACTTCTACCGTAGCCAGCATCGCCGTATCACCGCCGACGAGCGGTTACGTGATTTACCGTCGCCGTTGGTCCTCGGATGGTTACCGTCGGTCGTGGAGAAGAAGATGCAGCGGTTGTTGCAGGGCCTGCCGGGCGATTACTTGGACATCAAAGACCTGTTCCCCGCTTGTTCCGAGGCGGAATTCCGGATCTTGTCGGACATGGTCGTGAGCAATTTGGATGGCTCACCCGATGGCTTACGCACGGCGATGATTCATTTCACCGCGTGTCCGTCGCTGTTTCCGACGGGACCCGCGACAGGTGGCGCGTCCGCGTCCTCGTCATCGAAGGGGCACCGCGATGGCCACGATGAAGGAGACGCAGAGGACGGGGATGGGGACGAGGAAAACGAACATGACGAAACGGCAGCAGCGACCACCGCCACGACGCGGACATCGGAAGCGGACATCGTCAAGGCTCGCATCGTGTACACGCGATTGTTGATTCTGGGGGTCCATTTCGCGCATATGCCGGTCTACGATGCGACGAAGACGGGGCTTCTCCGGGACTATACCAAGGTAAGACTGGCTTCTCTCTGTCTCTCTCTCTCCTTATGAACGACGCTAACGCTGCCTGCCCGCCTGCCTGCCTGCCTGTCCCCTGTGACCTAGGACATCAACTTCGACAAGATCTTCCTCGACGCCATCAAGTGCGTCATGTCGCCCGTGGACTTCCAGTCGATGGGTATTGGAGAAGCAGCGTTGATGTCGTGTACGACGAACAACACCGCCAATACGGTGCGGGCCATGATCGGGGTGCTGCCATAGAGAGAGCAGTCCGCAGTGTGCTCCCACAACGGCGCGCCTTTACCATTCTTCTTCGCACTTGGTTTGTTTGCTGTATATGGTGCCGTTGTTTTGTTTTTGAAGGGCGGGGGCATTGGTCCACGATGCAGCCCCCCGCGAACTCGCGACGCGACCATGCCGAAGGGCGGTGGTCGTCCAGTCATTAACTACCGAAAGAAACAGGTTGTGGGTGGCGATGGTGATAGTGGTGGTGGTGGTGGGCTTAATATTAGTATTTGTACAGATTCCACGCCATCAGAGGTGTGTGTATGAGGCAGCGGCAGGCGAAACAGCAGTGCGCGGGCAGCGTCTATTTGGCAGCGGCTTTCACAGGGGCAGCAGCAGCGCCCGTAGCATTAGCAGTTGGCTTCTTAGCAAAGGGCTTGCCGCCTTTTTTGCTCTTGTTGCCGTGTTTATTGTACGGGGTTTTCTTGGGCTTCGTATCCGGTGGCAACGGCTTGTCCTTGATCAACGCCGTACGCAAATGCTCCCGCTGCGGGTGCACATACTGAAAGAGCAACTTGCCGAAGTCTTGGTTGACCCCGGGCAGTGTGAGGATCGTGAAATTCTTGATATCGGCTGTGAAGTCGACCATGAGGAGTTGTGTTTTGTTGAAGGACAAGGCACCGAGTTCGATCAGTTGATGTAGACGATGCGGCGTGCCAACGACGATGGGGTGATAACTGGAGGCCAACGTCGCGATTTGTTCGGTGATTTTGATGTGTTTGCTGAACAGTTTGGCCAATTTGCAGTGATGGATTTTGGCATGTAGCCCTTGAATGATTTCGGTGGCACGGATAGCACTGGCCGTAACGATGACGACCAATGGCGATCCGAAGTCTTCGGACTTCACGTCTTTGCAACCTTCGGCGGTCAACAGTTTGCGATAATTGGGCAACGTTGCCGACAAGGCTCGGACAAAAGGGCTTAGCTTCTTCGTCGCAGACTCAGTGACAGACGTCGCTTCGATGGCGGGATTGAAAAAGTGTTCGATGTCGAAATGGACGTTGGTGTACTCTTCGGGGACCAAGCGATGGCGCTGTTTGGCTTCTTCGATCAACAGCAACATTTCTTCAGGTTGTAATTGCATATTGGCTTCAGAGTCGCTCTCTTGGACAATATGCAAGGCAACTTCTTCTTGTTGCTTTATCTCCATTAGCTTTCGGCGCTTGGCCTTCAGCTCGGCGAATTTCTCTTTTCGTTTGCGCTTCTTATCCTCCGAATTCGCACCGCCATTGTGTCCATCCTCGTCCTCCTCATCTTCATCACTGTCATGGTCGGCACCTTCATCGCCACTTTCTTCCAGATAGTCAACTGCAGACTCCTCGTCACCCTGGACGCTGCTGTCGTTGTCTTGGTCATCGGAGGCTTCTTCTGCCAGGAACTGATCGTCATCAAGAATGTCTCCCATTTCTACACGGTCTATTCCTTATTGCACACTGATATCCGTATATGCATATGACGAGGTTATCGACTGTATATGGTACAATCGGTATTGGGTATCGTAGCATAAACTTCGTTCGATGGACGATGACGAGTGACAACCAACCAACGCTGCATGACCGACCGACAAGCTCTGTCACTCAAACCATCAGTGAGGCTGCACTGTGAATCGACTGCAGAGTCGTCGGTAAGGTCTGTCGTCTCCCTTCTGCAAATGGCAAGGCGGGTCTTTGTCTTTGTCTTTGATTTTCTCTTCAATAAATAAGGTACAGTCATAGTTATGGGGAATATCTACGATGAATATTAGAGTATCTGTGCTGGAGCATCTGTGCTCAGCATTTGACGATCAAGCATACAATGTCTGTCCAGTGTGCTCCCTTCAGCCGGCAGGAAATGACTTCATTTCAACTAACCATAATGGGTATTAAAAAACCCCGATATCATCACCCTGGTGAAAGGATGATGGGTCCATTTCATGTTACTTAACATTTACAAAGGGCAACGGGAAAATCGTTCAGCACTGTGATGCCTGGATCGCCACATGTTCGAAGATATCAGGACCCTTACATAGCCTGACAGACGACGTGCCAAAGAAGAAATGAGTTACAGATAAATAGAACATGCATAATCCATCTTCAAGCGTTCTCACGAAGCCATTTAGGGCTGTAGTCGATCTCAACGTTGTCGATGCCCTTCGCGAGCAAGAAGTCGTAGTTGGTCAGACCGCCAATCGAGTGGGTTTGAATGGAAACTTCCAGCTCTCTGTAATTCGTTAGATGAAGATCAGGATGGTGCTT
>SMOI01000497.1:2993-20524 GCA_008000375.1 Poteriospumella lacustris | reverse complement strand
CACAGCGTGGACACGTCGGGTGCATCGGCGTTGCACAATCCCGCGCGGCGACAGAGCCTGCAGATCAAATCCGTGCAAAAGGCGCCAACGCCCGCGGAGCATGCCCTGGTCTTTGAGCCCAAACCCGTCATCGACAAACACGAGAAATACGACAACTTTGATGTCCCCAGTAGCGGTGGGAGCAGTCGCAGCAGCATCAGCGACTCGTCGGTGTCCAGTTCTGACGACGACGACGAAGACGACATCCACAGCGACGACGCCGGTGAAATCTTCGGTGTCACCGCGGCGGTCGATGCACCCACCCGCTACGCGCATGAGCAACCGCAGTACTTCCGCACGTTGTCCGAACGGCGTCACGAAGCCGCGTTGGATGAATTGTTCAGTGACGACGGCAACGACCTCGACGACATCGACGACGAAGGGAAAAGCAGTTTGGACATCGATTTGCTGCAATCGCCGCAACGAGACTTTGAGCTTGGTCCTCCTTCACCAGACTACGCGGTGAATGCGACGCTGTGGAAGAAAGAACGTCCATCACCGGTGGCGAGTGTGAGCAGTCGCAAGCAGCCGCAGTGGATCGTGGACGAAGACTACGAGTCTGGGCGAGACCCCGCGTCGATTGCTTCGTCGCGTAGCAAAATTCTGTCGTATCCATCGTCGTCACGGCGAATGATCAATGCCAATGCGGCACGATCCTCCGCGTCCGATGACGTTGACGATATCCGCGGGGGCGACGACGACGATGACGACGACCGCATGGCCGATTTCTCAGCGAAATCGGAGGCGCTGCGTGTCTCCTCACGACGGACGTTGTTCCCGGCGTCGGCCGCGTCGCCCCAACGTGGCAGTGTGCTCGTGGACGTGGAGAGTGACGATGCTTCGCCGTCGGCGTCCCCCTTGAAGATGTTGCCCCGTGCGAAGAGCGTATTGCGTCATTCGGTGTCGGACTTGTCGATGCAAGACAAGTCGCCCAGTTCTCCGCAGCGGAAGGTGCAGTCGTTTTCGTTGGCGGTAGAGTCGTCTCCGTCCGCGGCCGCTCTCCCGACGGGGGGTGAAGCCTCACCGGCCGTCGCGCGTCGTGAAGAAATTGTTCGCAGCATCGCCGCGGCGCAGGGCAACGTGGCTGCGTTGGGTTTGCATTTGCAGACGACGACCGCCAGTCCGCAGCGAAACCGCCCAGAGGCGTTTGCGGCGGGTGGTGCTGACGCCGCAACGGCAGCTCCCAAGCGGCGCGTGTCCATTGGCCCTGTGTACACCGAGGATGGCCGCGCGTTGCCTGCCAACGCATCTGCCACGAGTCTGTCGGCCGCGGCCGCTTCCGCGGCTGCCGCAGTCGATGGTGGCAACAGCAGTGGCGGTGCACCCGCCAAGGGCAACGGCACCAGTAGCACTGCCAGTCTCCACGGAGGAAGCTCGATCACCAACAGTGCCATGCAGCTACGTCTCGATTTGAGTACCACCCGCAAGTGATAGCCGAAGGAAGCTGAGGTCCGCCGAAGAGAGCAGAAGAGACATTTACGTTGATTTTACACCCGAAACGAAAAAAGAAAAAAAGAAAAAAGGAAAGAAAAAGAAAAAGAAAAGCAAATAAAAACAAAGAAAAAAGAACATAAAAAAGAGAAGAAGAAGATCGATAAACGAACAGCAGCAGCAGCGCGTTGGTGGCGAAGTCGATGGGCTCGCGCCTCCACGTGCTGCTCTGCGGTGTTTATTCAGTTTTTGCATTTTGTGTGGCGGCGTTCATTCAGTTTTTACGTGTTTGTGTGTGTTGTGTGCGAACTCCGTTTTCATTTTTTGCTTGTCGCTGTTGTGAGTCGGAGGTCCCCTCTTTTGTGTTGTGTTGTAGCAAGTAACGCGTTGATTTCCCCCTCGCCCTCCGCCTCCTCCGTTATGATTCTCCTCTCCCGCTGTTTTCCCCTGCTGCTTCTGTCGTCTTTTCTTGCCGAGCGTGCTCCGTAACGACGAAATTAAGTACCTCTATTCTACATGTGCGCTTCTATGTGCGCTGGAAGTGGATTCAATCAGGCGATAGACTCGGTGGCAGTCTCTCACTGCTGGCTCGTAGGGGGGAACTGATACTTAATGTGTATTATAGATTCGCAGACGGTGGACAGACATCGTATGTACAGTGACGAGCACAGAGAGAATATGGAGAGGAATAGAGAGCAGGCAGGGAACGGGAAGCGTGTTGATGATGTGGGGGGGGGGTGGCGTTGCAGGCGTCGCCTCGTCACGGGCCACTGTCAACACGCGGGTCGGTGGCTCCTGTGAGGCGTTGGTGTCCTGGTCCGTGCTGATGCATGCGCTGATGATGCTTCTGGTTGTGGTTGGGGTTACGGTTCCGGCGGTGTTGGTGGTTGCGGTTGTTCCTCTTGTTGTTCATGTTGGAGTTGCTCTTCTGGAAAGGGCGCGGCCCTGCTGCTGGTGGAGGAGGTTGATGGTGCTGCTGGTGGTGGAGCTGGTGGTGGTGGGGTTCATGGCGACCTTTGTGGGAGGAGTGCTGGATCTTGGAGTGTCCAGCGGCGGGCGGCGGTGGTGGCGGTGCGGCCGCTCGGACAGTCACTGCCTCCCGATGTTCATCTAAGAAATGAATACTGAAGAGCCCACTGCTGGCGTACTGATCGCGCATCCGAAGGTAGTGCTGACTGATGGATGCACGCCAACTCCACAATTCGACACGCCACCCATTGCGTAAGGCCGAGTCGACTGACTCGATGAAACTGGCGCGTCCATCGTTCATATTCCCGTCGCCAGTGAGCAGAACCAATGTCCGATGACGAACGCTCTCGTTGCGGATAGGGAAGCGTAAAATGGCTGCATTGACCATGGCGGCACAGGCGTCGTCCACGAAGGTTTCTCCTCCGCCACGATGTCGTCGTTCCCCATGGACATCGAAGCCGGCCGCACGCCATTCGTTCCATTCGACGGGTTCTTGGGCCGTTGACCGAGAACCAAACACGACGCGTTGGATCGGCTGTCGCTGATTGAGAATGACGTCCGCTAACGCGGGTACGTTCACACGTATCGACGTGTCTCGGGTCTTTCGTCCATTTGGCTGGAGTATCGTTTGGGCGCCGAGGAATATGTTCGATTCGTCCACAAATATGTGAATCAGCTGCTGGTACTGATCCCGTAGTTCACTCTCCAACAGAGTGGGCTGTATCATCACTTGAGAGAGCTCTGCAGCCGCCACGTCGGCAATGGCAGGATCGCTGCTGGTGATCTCCACGGAATCGTCGCCAACACGCAAGGTTACTCCCCATTTTCGCTCCAAATACCTTCGACACACCGTCAGCAAGGGCTCCATTGTTTCATTCATATGCAAGAGTCTTGACGATGCGGTAGCGCTCAACGTTTCAATGGGAAGTTCTTCTATTTTCGGTCGTTTTGTTGGGTGCATTTCCTGGTCAAGCTCGAACGGAATGAAGTCGTCGTCGGCTTCGTCTTCGTCTTCGTCGGCATTCTCGTCAAGAAACGGAATGAAATCCTCTTCGCTTTCACTAGAATCATCAATCATTTCGACATCGATGGAGCCCCCGCCCACTGCAGTACTCAAATGAAGGGGCCTCAGAACCTGCAAATCTGTCTGAGTATCATCATCAGAGGCGTCGACATCAATGGCATAGCGACGGTCTCTGCCGAGATCAGAAGGTTTGAACTCTCCACCTCGATCTCGCTTGTTACTCATATTTCCACCTTATCAATCCAATCTTTATTTAATGAACGGGAGGGGAAAATGCCGTTGGAGTGTGGTAAAGGAGGTGCAGTTTGTAATTACGTTTGTTCAAATTTGTAACAGCGTCAAAGTAAAGGAGGATGATGATCAATCATCAAATCGTCATCGATTCCCCCTTCCTGACGCTGGTGCTTGAAAAGTGCCAAAAAACGAAACGCGGACACCGAACGCTGTTCATTCGATGGACGTACTACAGTACATACTGCTGTACCACGAGGACCATAGTTACAGCATAATGCGTTGGGGCGTTTTCATTTCATTACAAGCGGGAAGCAAAAGAAGTACAAATCAATACCACTTTTGTGTAACGACGAAAAAGCGCGGTGAGAAATGGGGGAGAAAGGGGACGGAGGACATAGACCCGGTATCTAACGACCAGTCGATCGACCCCTCCCGCCCCATGGCGCGTTGGACAGGCCATCAATGTCCAATATCGCTACAGCTTCAGTACACGACAGCATCTCACTGGCGACATCGATATGCAATGACTGACATACACCATCGATGAAAAGCAGTCGCAGCAGCTGAAATCAATGACAAAGGCCCGCACGAGACCAGTAAAAAGAACGATACGCAATGGCAATGGCGTGCGAGGGGGGGGGATAAGGGGAGACAGAATGAGAGAAGGAACGAGAAGGGAGATTCGTGAGATAGCAATTACGCTGCCTCATGACAGCAATACACCAGTGACGAGGGTATCATTGAACCCTCCACCAGCCACCATCATGTCTACGGGGTCAACCAAGAAACAAGCCAACCAACTAATAGATTTCACATCCACATATACCGCACAACGGTTGGGCGTTCCACGAGCAGTACAAGACACACAGACCAGAACAGATGAAATCAAACAGATATCAGAGCGAATTCGTCTCGAATACGTCACGTCACCGACAAGCACATATATCTAGCGCCGGTTGACAAAGAGATATGCACTCCACATGTCAACGACTACAAACCGACGGAAAGACTCGACGGAAGAAAAAGGGGGATGAAAACTGGTGAGCTGGTAGAACCTCTGATGGATAGGAGACAGGAAGAAGGAGACAGCCATAGGGAGGTGATAGGTTGACGAGCAAAGCACTACCACCATCACAACTGTTGAATTCGCCCAACGCCACACAGAAGCAGATGACGTTGGGTAGACGGTTCGTGCAAATAATTGTGCACATAAAACAGACCGACATCAGTATGACGGAGACAAACGCAAGTAAAAGCAATAATGCAGCGAGCGACAGTTTACATTCGCGTAGAACCCGTCTCCAGCGAGCGGGATTCTAACCATACCTCCGTACAGAATAGAAAGTAGAATAGAACACACACAGCGCCTTCGTACGTGCGAAGAAGAAGAAAAAGGAAAAAATCCCACGCCTCACCGAAACAAAGTAAATGGGGGCTGGGAAGCGACAGAAAGAGGGGAAATCAACAACGAGACAACATGTCACACGTACTACAGCAGCAACTCGGCGATTCATCAAACATGCGAACTACGACAAGACGACAGAAGAGACGAGAAAAGACGGCGGGTCATAGAGCAGCCAAAAAGATTAAAGCAAACAGGTGCACACCGCGACAGAGTCACCGAGAAGAGTGTGTACAGCACCACGAGATCTGAATCCATCGAAACGAGAAAAGCGATAATGGACCGTCCCTCAACGAGATATGATGATAGAAGTCACGCGCTTGCGACTTGAACAACAAACAGACTCGTGTTTGAGCAACAAACATTACGATCAGACACGTAGACGGGATGAAACAGTGCCTACGCGAGGGGAGGGGAGGGGGGAACAGGGACGAATGTTGTTGAGACGAGACCGGTCTCGTGCGATGTGTGTTCGGAGCTACAGCACTGTGCGAACACAACCGCACTTGATCGACGGGGAAGAAAAGAAACATAGAGAAGGGCAGACGGTAGCAGGAATGCCACCAGAAAGAGGAGATTACAGAGCCGGCGACGAAGAATTACACCCGTCACGGTACAATGAACGACAATTCGACCGCCTAATCGCATCGATACGCTACCCGAAAAGGCATTGCTACTTTCGGTGCTGATGTACCATCGACGGCTGACTACGCAGACGGATACAGCGACGGTAAGACGTTGCAATGAAAAAATGACATGTAAACAGACAGTGCATCGATGGCAGCGTTCAGAACGATGTGAAAGCCGGGTTGTTTCACGAAAACGACCATGCGATTGCATTCGCGGCTTATCAACGCTCAAAACAAAGTCAATGCGGATTCATCAACCACATTCAATACCCATGAACCAGCCACACAACAACAACCACGCAAAACACATACAAGAGACCGAATTTCGTTTTCTATTTCTTTTTCGTTTTCGTTTTCACTACGAGACAGCGACGTGCTCACAAAGGCAGCAACGGAAGATGATCGACAAATATGACAAGTACGTTAATATGATAGGTGTACAGCGGAAGCAAACGAGAGGACGCGATGAAACCAACCAACTACCACACACACACACACACACACACACACACACACACACACACACACACACACACACAAACACGAATGAATCAACAACACCAAACAGAAGAAAGAAATACCAACTTCAAAACAACCAACGACGAAGATGACGGCGACTGCGATGGCGGCAGTGTGGAGGATCAGATATGTTCTCTATTCCTCAACTGCCAATACATGTGGCGATCACCGATTACCACCACGTGTGGAATAAATCTAGGGGCAGGGGGTGGTGGTGGGAATGGGATAGAGAAGGGTGTGAAGGCAAAGCGGGAATGAACGGACAGCTCCAAATGAAGAGCAGCGAGAGACGTGTGACGTGTGGCGTACAACAAAATAGGTGAGAAAACAGTGGAAATCAATACTTTAAAAAATGAACCTGGAAGGACGCAACATGGGACTTCTTCACGGAGGTACCGCAGCCATCAGAATCAGAGTCGCCGACAAACAAAGCAACAGAGACGAACGGGCTTGACAAATTTCTCTGATGGCACGAGAGATGTGTAGGGTTTTGGGGGCGCGAGGATAAGAACTGTGAAGATCGTGGGAAAGAGCTGAGAAATAAAACGAAAGAAAAACAGTGAGAAACCAACCAATGGAATGCGCAACGAACAGCAAGAGCGCATCCCCAAACACAAATCTGGAATCGGCACCAACAACGTTGGTCGGCAGATTATCTTCATTTGCGTGAGGGGCACCAGAGAATAAATCGGCCCATGAAAAACAAAGAAAAACCAGAAGAGAGGCGATGCAAGTGCAGATTAACGACACGAATGTCTCAACAATTCAACTTCCTAAAAACCCGCATGGACATACTCATAAACGTACCGAACGATTCATAACCACAAACACACAAAAAGCAATACGCAAATCAACGAATCACCAACGCATACACACCAAGAACACAAGGGGAAGAAAACAACTGTACGAGACGCGTCTTAAATCGTCAATGCATTAATGGGAAAGGAGGAGTGGAATCCAATGGCACTTGAATGTGAGTGAATGCATTCCAAACCCCCAACAAATAAAAACAGCAAAAATCAATGTTATCCGATGTGAGCTCTGAACGACAGCGACCAGAGACAAAAGACGAAGCGAAACGAAGAAAAAGGAAAACCAACAGGAAGGAAGGCGCATCGCATTTTCATGCGACGGTGGGTTATATTCAGGGTAAGCGATGAATGCGGTGTGAGAGAGAAGAAATCAGCGGTGAACGGGGGTCGTCTAGTACACAAGTAACAAAGGAAAGAAACAGGCTGGGAATGAGTGAGACATAGGTGAAAGAGTGTGACGAAAGGATGAAATCCAACGAACGCAAACGAGACGAAACCAAAGATGCAAACGTTGACGATTGACGAAAGAAATACAACTACACTTCGCCGCAGCGGAAACGGTCGAGAAGGCAGATCGCGCACAGTCGTTGCTAACTCGGACGACAAGGCACGTGCAACTCCATTTGATATGAGGCTCTTTGTCACCCAAACTATGGAGGAGAGGCAACAAGACAAAGCCGAAGGTTGGGTTGCACAGATGATCAAAAAAAGGGGGGAACAAATAGAAAATGAACCGGGACAGCGACCGCGATAAAACGATCGTGGATGAACAGGTGGGAGGGAGACGCCGTTATGCGAGGTTTTGCTCACATAACGAATCGGCCGCATACAGCTGCAAACGTACAGAAACAACGACGGTTACGCTGATACAAAACGAATATGGCCAAACAAAGAATAATGCTCCTCGCATGATCGGGAGGGACTCGCAACAGCATTCGGTAAGGAAAAGCGAACGCAGATTTTCAATAAAAGAGCAGAATGAATAAACCGAGGCGAACCAGCAGACTAAATATGCTTGTATCTGCATTGGTCACCATAGACACACTTCCCGCGCACATAATGTGGACAAGGAATACTTTGCGGTGGAATAGAGGACATACCCGACACTGACATCGGCGAATGAGGAGTGCGATACGTCAAAGACTGATCAACATGGTAAGGAGTGAGATCGAGGTTCATAGAAGGCTTAAAGGGCCCATCCAAAGGATAACCACTTTGCGAAAGAGACTGATGCAGAGGGTGAAGATTCTCAATGTAGTGAGGCCGGGACATCGACGGCGCCGGGTTGCCTAATTCTTGTCGAGGCGGATGCGTGTGGCGGAAACGGCACGTTTCCCCAAATCGGCAACCTTCCGGATAGTATTCATATCGACAAGGCTTGTCGATGAATCTTGGGCCTTTGGAAAGAAAGGTACGTCCAGAAGGAGGGGCGGCAGGTTTGTGGGTGGAAAGGTAATTTCTCTGAATTTCTGGAATAGCTTCGTTCCTCCAAAACGGTAAGCAGACATGACCACCAGAAATGCCTCCCTGGTTGTAGCGATCGACGTAAATGGAGTCAACGGGCGCGGATAGGGGTGCTCCCACAAGCTGCTCGAACGCCTTTTCGATCAAAGCAACCAGTTGTGTCAAACTGGCAGGCAAGGGCTCCTTGAGTAAAAGCTGTCTGAGCTCATCCCACAGACAGGGATCACCGCGCAATCCCCACGGCTTGTCCCATTGTTGAAACAAGGAACCAACACAATTGCGAGGGCTTTCAGGTCCCTTTTGGGATTCGGAATATTGAAAAAATGACATCTAAAAGTGAAATGAACCTTTCGAAAGAGGCAAAATTTTTAACTGCAAGTCAGCACCGATTGGAGACAGTAGAAGGTCTTCACCAACGTGGAATTAAATTTATTTCTCTGTTTGCTGACTTTTTTCTTTTCGAATCACGGGGGCTACTTCAGGTTCATGAAAGCTTCGACCGAATCTTCTCAGGCCTCAACAACGAGAGCGGCAACACGTCAACGTAACGGAACTGATCGCCACTTCTTGTCACTCCTTGATGAAAACCTCGCCTTCCCGTATTAAAGTGCACTGCTTTTCGGAATCCCGTGATGAGATCTTCCGCGATAACAAGCAACACCATGACGATGACGATGAGCCAACCAACTCTACGGGGTTTTTTTTTATACCCTATAACTTCCATATCGAGATAGAGGGTCAATTTGCATATAATTCTCAGAATAATTCATTTAGGATCGTGAAATATGTCTGAATTCACTGCGAACAATCCCGAGAAGGAAATTACCCTGACCTCCAAGGATGGAGAGGAGTTCAAGGTCAGTCTGAAAGTTGCGAAGATGTCGAGTCTGATTTGGAATATGGTCTCCGAAGATGGAGAAGATGATGACGAGGATAACACGGTTCCTCTTCCAAACGTTGAAGGAGCAGACTTGGCTCGTGTCATTGAATATTGCAAGCAGTACATTGTGGACCCTATGACTGAATTTCAGAAGGTATTTCCATTTTTACTTTAGTTCCCATAAAATGCTAGCTAATTCTTTTGTCCACAATTATAGCCCTTGCAAGATGCTGATTTGGGTGTGCTTGTGCAACCTTGGTACGCCGATTTTATTGAGGGAACGACGAACGACACCTTATACAAACTGACTCTGGCCGCAAATTATTTGGACATCAAGCCGCTGCTTGATTTATGCTGCGCTCGTATTGCGAGCTTCATTAAAGGGAAAACCCCTGAAGAAATCCGCGCAAACTTAGGCATTGTCGTCGATTTCACGCGGGAAGAAGAAGAACAGGTCCGCCGTGAGAACAGCTGGGCTGACGAGCTTCACTAGTTTAATTCTCACGTATTGTTTGACATGGCTTAAAACGGTCACTTGCATGTTTCTGTGTACTACAACAAAGCAGACTAGGTTGGTCCTATTTTCCTCGATATGAGTGGCGCTGCTACACCTCTTAAGAGTTCATGTGCCGACGCTAACACTACCCATAAATCGAACGAGTTCCAAACTGTGCCCGCGTTTTACTTCTCTTTGCACGCCATTAGATTTGCCAACAGCAAAGACAACTGCCTATTTAGTCTCGAAAGATGTTGAATGAGGGAGGATATAACTTTCAAAAAGCAATAGGTTCTACTGGCCACCACTAATACCCGTCGTATACTTTACCATCGTCCTCCGGTGGCGGGCCGGGATCTTCCTCCGCTGGGGGTTGAGCACCTTCAATATCTTCTGCTGCGACTTGTTGACCTGATTGCAGTCGACGGATGATAGCTTTCAAGCGCGCGACCTCTTCGGACTCTGCTTGCTTCGTCGCGTTGTTGACAATCTTCTTCACACGCGCCGCATACATCAGCGATGTTGTCTGTTCACCAAACAATACACAGGATCATAACACGAGCCGCACATACAGCGAAGGGTGCCACAGAGAGCTTACCGTTTCATCTGCATTGTAATCGGCGGGAGAGAAGTTCACAAACATCAGAGTCTTCGCATTACCACCGAGGGAATCTTGCATCAGCTGTGTGAGTTTGTTGTTGCGGTAAGGGATGAACTTCGCGTTACCCTCCGACAAGGCAGCGATGACATCTCCCAAGGCGGACAACGATTTGTTGATATTTTGGGCTTCTTTTAAACGTTCCGCCGATGCTCCTGTTTTATCGGCGCGCTCAGAACCTGTACAATGCACAGACATCATTCCGGGTGAATTGGTTACACCGAGAAAGTGACCCACTACCCAACAGCAAGCCAATCACGATAACGTACCAGCCAAATCGACCAGGGACAGCTTGCCCATGGTTGTACGCTTCGTGGTAGTATCGTAGCTCTCCACCATTCTGTAAAAACCAAGTCACTATCGCGTCAATGGCCAAGACAATAACATCAAGAAACAAAGCATTCGACTCTTACATGGCGAACACAGAGTGGGAACGAGAGGACTCCGCATTCATCTTCGTCGCGCCGGTATGGCGTTCGGCATTGCCCAGATTGAACAGATTCATCAACTCATCGGGAGAACTGACGTCTTTGATGACCGAATTGCGTATCGTCACCATCTTCTTGGCATCGAGTTTGATGTCGAGCTTCGGTGGTTCTTGCGGTGGACCTTTCACCTTCGCATTGTCTAAAATCCAGTACAAATCCACCAAGTTGTCGTTGTACAACTCAATGAAGTACGTGCTGACTTTGCACTGGCAATGCTTCTTCTCCGCAATGAGACGAAACAATTCTTCGACCGCTTTGGGTGTCAAACCAGGATTGCTGGGGTTACCAGTCATGGTGTGTGTCTTTCCGGAACCCGTTTGACCATAAGCAAAGACGCACACGTTAAACCCATCCAAACAGGACTCTACCAGACGCTTCGTATCTTCAAAGACTTGGTCTTGAGTAGATGTGGGGCCAAACACCGCATCAAACTCGAACTCTTTCTCTCCACGACTCGTCGTAACCTTCATCGACGTGTCGTCTTTGATTTGCACCACTTGCTTGGATCCACGTTGGATTTCGTATTGCGCCATGGGACGACAGCGTGCATAGACACGAATGGCACCTTTCAAATCTTCCAATTCGTTCTTGTACTTCTTGCGCAATTGCGATTCCTTCTTGAACTGGTCTTGGAGTAAGGACAACTCTTCGTCGCGAGCTTTCAACGTCTCTTCGAGTGTGACCACAGCCTCTGCCTTCTGCCGTAATTCCGCGATTTCTTTCGTCGCCGTTATCAACTTGTTGTTTTCTGAACGCAACGTATCACGCTCAGACACCACTCCATCGTAGGTGCTCTGGATCTTCTGAAGCGCATTTTCTGCTTTCGTCGCGCGCATTTCGAGGGATTTCGTCTCGCGTTTCAAGGACGCATCTGCGTCCTTTAGTTTCTTCTGAAGCACCTTCTCGTTCTGTTGCAGCGCCTTGACTTCGGCACTGCTGGCTCCGCCACCACCAGAAGCATTCAATTTCGCGATTTCCGCTTCCAAATCTTTGATTTTCCGCTGCAACTTGCGCACCTCTGCCGCGCTCTTACCATCGTTCCCACCAGCTGCAGCGGCGCGAATGGCAGTGGTGCCAACCACCGCACCAGCAGCAGCCACAGGAACCATCGCAGCACCGGCTACAGGAGCCACTGCGCCGTTCCCTGCAGTAGCTGCAGCGGTTCCACCAGCGGGAGCTTCCACATACACAACTGCAGCAGTGTTCGCCGCAGTAGCGGCGATGATGGCAGCCATTTGCTTCTTCAATGACACCACTTGTGCTTCTGCTGCCTTGGCCCGTTGGAAAAGCGACGACGCGCTCTCCTTCTCCGCTTTGTCCTTCTCTTCACCGCGCGGTGAGGTTGGTGCCACCGTTGGGTTGTTCTCACGTGTATATCCCTGCGCCAACATCGAGTCGTCGAGAGCAGTCAACTCGTTCACCAGGTGCGCGACGGTATTCGATTTGTTCATCGCACTGTTCGATGCATCGGCACTTTCTTTGGCGCGCAAACCTGCCACGGCATCGTCTTCGGCCCTTCGTAGCGGTGCCGTCGGGGTAGACACATCCGCCATGAACTTGTCCAAACCCTTGCGAAAGAAAATCGCGCCTTTTTGCTTGTTCATCGCTCCCACCGCTCTGCCGTGTTCGATACAATCCCGCAAGGGCTTCGCAAGATCATCGGTATAAACTCGCTGTGCAGCCGCATTGCAGGCATCCAAATACACGTCGTAACAGTCGTCTTTTCGGTTGGACTTCCAGAGATTCGTTCCCTTCAAGATGGCTTTCTTCACCTCGGCGATGGCATCGTCAAGACTATACCGACTAGACTCCGATCCTCCGCCACCACCTTGTGGCATAGACGCTCCACCCCCACCAGCCATATCTCCCAGGCCATTGACAGCTGCGTACCGATCGTAGATACGGTTCTTCTTTCGGGCTAATTCCAGCTCGGACTCCAGGCGATCACAACGCTCTTGCAGGGAAACCAATTCTTCCTGGGCTTGGTCCAACTGCTCTCTAGCGGCATCCAGTTCTGCTTCTGATGGACCAATGGCCGCCTCAGAATCACCTCCTTCTCCGCCGCCTTTATTCGCGGCATTGCCAACCATGTCGATCGCAGCGATGGCATCTGCGACTTCCAACTTCATGTTGTCCATCGCCACCTTCATTTTCTCCTTTTCGATCTCGTTTGCGTGCATTTTCTTTTCCATTTCCGCCATGGACACCAATAAATCCGTAATACGTTGCTCCTTAGCTTCCAACGCCTTGTTGGTGGCCACTAGATCATTCGCATGTCGATCTCGCTCTTCTCTGATACCTCGTTGATACGATTTCTGAATTTCCAAGTCCAGTTTCTCATCGGCATTGGCAGCAGCATCCCAACCGGCAGTGGCAGCTTTCGCTTTTTGGATCGCCGTGTCACGTTGCTTCAACAATTCCTTGTTCAAAATCGCCTTCTCATCTTGAGGACTCATTGCAGCAATGTCTCTGGCGTCGCGATCGCGCAGATCTTGCTCCGCTCGTTCCGCACGTTCTTTCAATTCTTTCACCTTCGCCTCGAGCTTGATCTTCTCCGTCGACAAATTCGTGACTTTCTCGGAGAGTGACGCTTCGGATTCCGTCAAACGATGCAAATCATCTTCCATGCGCTTGATCACGTCCGTTCGTTTCGCTTGAATCAGTTCCGCCAGTTCACGCTCCATGATTTGCTTTTGACCGACAAGAATGGTGTGTTCAGATTGTATCGTCGTCAGTTGTTCGCGCACGGCAAAGAGACTGTCTTCCAACTGTTCGACGATCTCTTCGTAATGCTTCTGGGTCTCGTTCAATTCCGTGCGAAGCTGATCGGCTTCCGATTCTCCACTTCCACCAGCAGCTGCCGCTGGCTGCCGTGGCGATGAAGGCGCTGAAACTGCTGGTTTCATTCGCATGGATTGCATGGATTGCAGCCGCAGTTCGGACACATTCACCTGCACGTCCTGGTCCTTTACTTCCACTTCGGGGACGATCTTCATTCCTTGCAACGAGTCAGGTCCTCCCGCCAACTTGATCGATTGCTGACGCTTCATCTCTACGGCTTTCTTATGCTCTTGTTCCATCGATTTCCGCTTTTCCTTCAGTACCGTTAACTCCTTGTGGACTTCCTCACGTTCGGTGACCAGTGGTGGCAATTGTACCTTCAGTTCTTCCAACTTCACTTCCAATTCCTTTGACCGTGTCGATGTGACTTTGTATTTCTGATATTTGTCACGAATTTGTGCTTTATCAGCGACTTCTGGCTCGCGGCCATTTGCATCTTTGAATTCCTTGGTCCAGACTTTGATCTCGACCTTCACCGCCTCTCGCTCTTGAACCACTGGCGCCAGCGTGTTCGTGACGTTGTCCACTTCAGATTGACGAGATTGAATCGCCTCATCAAGCTCTCGCAACCTTGCCTTGAGCCTTTTCAATGTTTGTTCTTCTTCTTCCGAGAGGCTAGACGGAGGGATAACGATGGGCTTGACGACGGGTTCATCAGGGGCACTCTGATCAGCTTTCGGGGCTTCCATCGGAGCGACCACTGCTGTCTCGCCTGCATTCACCACAGGCGTAGCAACTTCGTTCGCTGGTCCTTGCTGCTCCTTTTGTAAAGCGATTTGACGTTTGGCTTCCTCCAATTGCGAGCGCAAATTGTTGAGCTCATTCACAATGTCCGCTGGCACAGCGGTTGCTGGCACCGTGGCCGACTCAGCATTGACCGCGGCTGCTTGAACAACAACTTGTTGCTGGGGCATATTCCTTTCCACAACAGCACTGATCAACTTTTCCAGGGACATCCTCACAACCAGTCGCTGATTCTCTCCCTTCACGCGATCCAACGCTTTCTTCATTTCAATTTTCATGGTTTTGATACGAGCAGCGTGATCATCTTCCAATTGCTTCAGCATAGCGCCATAGCTGGCCTTCTCTTCTGCCAGCACCTTCGAGCTACTTTCCGCAGAGGAATTGGCTAAAATGGTCTTTTCATTAGCCATCGATTGTATGGTTCGCTCGTAAACTTGTTCTTTGATTTCCAAGAGAGCAACTTCAACCTCAGCGCGGTCTCGACTATGTTTCATCTCCTTCAAAATGGAGTTAACCTTCGACTTCAAGTGCGCGATTGCCTCATTGCGTTCAGAAGCAAGAGCCTCTAATTGCTGTGCATGCGAAGCATTGATTTCTTCGAGTTGCTTGAGCAAGTCGGTTTTTTGGACCCCCAAACTATCCAATTCTTCGTGCAGCTGCGCGATCGCTCCCGACTTTTGAGCAATTTCCATTTCGTGCTCCTGGACTTTCTCTTGCAGCTCAGAAATCGTCATTTTCGTGTCCAAAGCTGTTTGAATGGTTTGACGGTAGTCATTCAATTCAATCGTAGTGAGGACATCTTGTAGAACAGATTGGCATTGTTGACGATCTTGATAGTCATTCAGCAGTTGAGACACAGCTTCTTCACTGGCTTGGCGTTCAGCTTTGATCGCTGCATCAAACGTTTCTAAATTCTCTTCAATTTGCTTGTTGATTGCTCGAAAATGTTCAACTTTTTCTTCTTCATCCGATCGTTTTTCAACCAGTCCAACGGTGTGATTCAATGCCAGAGAAACTTGAAAGCGAGTCGATTCTTCCTCAATCGATTTCTTCAAGCCAATGATTTCATGCTCCGAGTCACTGATCTTCGCTTTTAGACCCCGAACTTCCTCCTTGTACTGAAGGTTTCTTGTGGCCATAGTATCACGCAATTCTTCGAGCTCCTGCTCACTTTGCTGCAACTCTTTGGTAAGCTTGTCTTCCATTTGCTGCTTCAAAAGTCGTTGCACTTCAACATGACGTAAGGCTTTATTTTTCAGTTCTTGAATAATAGATTCGTAGTGATCTTTGGATTGCTGCACAGCGCTCTTGTAGAAAGTCTCAACCTTCTCCAAATTGTCTTCGTAAGTCTGGCGGACCACCTTTGCCTCGTCAAGGACTTCCTTGACCTTGTCCATCGCGACTTCCTTCGGGATATACTGCGTTTGCTCAGGAGAGTACTTTCCCATGTCGGGCAAGACGTAACCCGACCCATCAGCAGAAAGAATTTGACCGGAAGATGTCGCGTAGTAGTATCGATTTTGCTCATTTTTTCCCGGAGCGACAGCTTCGGACAGATTGCCCCACAATGAAAACATAGTTGATCACCAATGAACTTGATCAGCTCGTCTTTTCAATCAATTTACCACACAAATCGATACAACGTTTATTGTTTGCAACGCGTTCGCAATCAAAAATAGGAACTGTGTTTGCAAGGGAAGTTTGAAGTCCCCGCCGCACAGCCGTGCAACAACGCCAGATACGATTCAAATAGCCGTTTTCGCAAGATCACGCAGCTACGCGATTTTTTCACAATGATTTATCGTTCATTGTCTTCCCTGCCCAGCAATACATACATACACGCCTTCAAACTTCCAACGTTTCCTTTGGGCCTTCGCTGGTCGCTGGTGCGCCAAAAAAAAAGAGCATCGTCGTCGTCATCATCATCCATCCAACAAGGAACGAAACGCTTCTTCTTCGCACGGGCAAGACGACGATGACAGTCCAACCCCACCTCCGCTCCGCTGCAGCACTGCACATCTTTCAAAGTTCGATGACGTTCCTGACGATCGGGAAAAGCGTAGATGGTTGAACCATACAAACAGCATCAATTATAAGAACTTCAACCATTGCCAAAAACACAAATCATTAAGTCAGTGGGACACTTCTATTGTTGAGAATATCCTGAGTAAAAATGGATTTATTTTGGACTTCAATGGTCGTCGGTAGACTGTATACGTCGTACCACCAATACTCGAAGAAAGTATCATCGAGGATTGAAGTATATGCTTCTGACTTTGATGAACTCAACGGAAAGCCTTTGAAGGCCATGGCTGAAGAAGTTCTTGCGGTAGTTAAGTACAAGCCAACCCCATATAGTCTATTCGATCACCACGGTCAACTTCAAACCGCGGGACAATACTTCCTTCGAAATCTTAGCCGACTTGCGCTTCACTTGGTCCCCTTCTCAAATTCTTTTGTGTACTTTGAAAGGGAGTTGGTTGACTTGTCCGACGGCGGAGTTGTTGCTATTGACTGGGCCCTCTTGCAAGGTCATTCGATGGACCGATCGCAAAATAAACCTGTCATCATCCTTCACCATGGCCTCGTGGGGGATTCACAATCCGAGTATATATATCACTTTATTCGAAAGTTGATTAGAAACGGATACATTGTTGGTGTTATGATCGCCCGTGGTTGCGGCGGACTTCCGCTTCG
Organism: Poteriospumella lacustris; assembly: GCA_008000375.1. Taxonomy (NCBI): domain Eukaryota; class Chrysophyceae; order Chromulinales; family Dinobryaceae; genus Poteriospumella; species Poteriospumella lacustris. Next base: position 3,197 of record SMOI01000497.1, on the reverse strand, counting down.
TACTGTATTCACCTTTGCGGGTCGAAAAACTGGTGATGTGAGAGCTGTGGTGAAGCGAGTGCGTGAGCGCTACCCCAAAACCAAGTTGTTTTGGATGGGTTATTCGTTGGGAGCGGCTTCGACGCTTCAATATTTGGAGGACTTTCATGGTCAAACAGATGAAGAAAAATCCCTGCTTGACGCAGTCATGTGCGTCTCCCCACC
>SMOI01000494.1:0-20626 GCA_008000375.1 Poteriospumella lacustris | reverse complement strand
GACAAACCTGAAGCAATCCGTCTTGCTCGAGCGCCCGTTGCACCGATTCGAGCAATTGAGCATCGACGTTCATTTTTTCTTCTTCAATCACGTTCCAATTTGTTCAAAGAAGGGTATTCGCATGCACGCAATGTCTATATTGTTGTTTCTACCATGAAACTCACAGCAATTTATTTCTCCATCTCTTTCGTTTGGTCCAATTTCGTGCCAACGGCCAGCGACGATTTTTCAAACTGCGAGAAAAAGGCGTTTCAGATTATTGTATTGCTCTCGTCATCGTCATATTGTTGCGCACTCGTACTATCGGGACGAGATGACCACCTTTGCCCGGTCTCGTATTAATTAATAACTATGCCATGACAAGATAAAGGATGTCAAGACTGAAAGGGTATAATCTTTAATTTCTTCTTTTGATTCGCAATCAAATATTTACAAAGTGGAAAAGTAATAGACAGGAGATCACTGTAAGACCAGAACATCAGGTCATAATGAGAGACGCGTAGTTAGCAAAGCAAGAAGCGACCAATATCGATGAAACGTCGATATGGATCGCTATTTTAAAGCTCAGTGCAAGTCACTTGTAAACCACCTATATAATAGTCATTGTTTAATCAGCCTATATAAGAGCCAGCACCGACATCATTCTCATGTTTCTTACCTTTAATTGGCAGGGTCAATGTCGTCTCGTAGGTTACGGTAGCAGGGTCTTGAGCTAATTGGAATTGGAATGTAAAGAGAGATCTGGCCAGGCACGTTTTCATCTCTTGAATGGCGAAGTTTTGACCCAGACAAGTTCGAGGTCCGGCTTGGAAGGCAATGAAGACGAAAGGCGAAGGTTTGGCCTTATCCAAAAAACGTTCCGGTTTGAATTCTAGCGCATCCTCTCCCCACAAATCCTTATCGCGTCCCATAATCCATGGAACGAAAGTAATCAAATCACCTTTTCGCACGGGTGTGCCGTCGGGAAGCACATCGTCTTTGAAACAACATTTGCCCTCTTTCGGGACTGAGGGATGCAGGCGCAACACTTCCATGCAGAACGCCTCCAAATACTTCATCTGTGACAAACTGTCGAAACTGATTTCCCCTTCACCATTGTTGCGCTTCAGTGGAACGTCTTCACCTCGACTTCTGAGCACAGTCATGATTTCTTCGCGAAGCTTTTGCTGCTCTCCCTTTTCCGTACACAGACGAAAAAACGCCCAGGACAACGCTTGTGCGGTGGTATCTCTCCCAGCAATGACCATATTGAGCATAACATCGCGAAGAGTTTCGTCGGTCGGGGGCAGGTACGTGTCGGTTCCATTCTCGTTTCCGGTCATCCCCTTGTCAATATACAGCGACAACAAATCATTCATCCCTTTGTCCTCAGATGGAGTTGCTTCCAATGCTGCTTTGCGTTCTTTGATCAAATTGTACGCAAATTTGTTGATTCTTCGCAAAGCCTGGTGGTACTTCCATCCTTCGTACGAAAAGTACCGCTTGACCCACCATAGAGGATCCACCATGGACTTATTGATCGACCATGTGCAATAATCAAAGTCCTCGGCGAATTGTACTCGTTCCTTGTTGATCACGTGGAAACGGAAGCCAAAAGCGATGCGAGCAATCGATTCCAGAGTAAAGCGATGCATTAAATTGTGCAGGTCAAACTTCTTGCCGCCTTGTTTTCGAATGTAGGTAACGACTTCGTCCATGTCTTCATTGAACACTTGCGACACTTGTGTTCGAAAACGGTTCATTTTAAAAATCAAGGCCGATGTCTTGCGGTGCGCATACCACGTGTGACCGTCAGCATTGAAGATACCGTTGCCCATCACTCCTTGGAATTTCGGCTTGAACTCAGGACCAGCTTTGCCATAGTTGTCAAAGTTCGTCTTCAAAATATATTCAACATTGGCGGCATCAATGGTAGCGACAAGGTGAGGAATGCCAACAGTGTTGACGATGAAGGTCTTCTTCTTCGTCAGGACTTCGGTCTTCTTGAAGTATTCCCACATCATATCCAACAATCGATCCAAGTTGGTCGCCACCAAGTACGAATTTTGAAAAGGGAAAACTTCCGGATACTGACCGGGTCTTGGAAAGAAATAAAACTTCAAGTGGTACAATATGAAAAGTACAATTGACAGGACGACAGCACCTGTCAAGACAAAGATTCCGGTGATGACCTGTGGAGCGATTGAGTTCATTGTGCGACGGACTTCAACTTTACGATTGACTTCTTGGTTTCTTAAAAGACAGGATTTTGATCTTTGAATTGTATTGTGACTTCGTCTATGATCTTGGGAAAAACATATCGGGATGTTCAACTTGACAAATCGTCGTACAACTGCCTCCCTTCCAAGCTGCACATCGTGACATGGACGCGCGGTGCGCAAAGCAAGTGCAGCGCAAGAAGACGAGGAGACTGACGAACCCAGACTGTCACTGAAATAGCTCTTGGTCTGGGACACATCAGGCACACACGATGACGACGACGACATTCGTGGGGCGGGTTTTTTCGAGAAAAAGTAGCAAGTTGATTGAGCTGAATGTCATCCATCTTTATAATGGTTTTCAATACCCCATCGTGAGACTGTACATTGCTCTGAGCTGAAAGTTCACGAATTGATTCTTGGGATTTCCATTGTACATAGATGAAGTGGGGAACACTTTTGCTGACCTTCTTGGGCGTAGTGCTGTTCCAGCTCCATTCGACGGTAGTACATGGACTTGTTGAGGCACCGGATGGATCTGTCTGTTTCAATAATTGCAATGGGCATGGTGAATGCATTGATTATTCGTGCCACTGCTTCACAGGCTATGTTGGAGATGACTGTGGCACAACATTTGCCCGGTCAGACGACGTCGTCGTGCCCATTTTAACTGCTGGTCACTTCAACGTGACACGAAAGAATTTTACTCAAACATTGAGCAAGCATAAGCACATCTTGGTAGGGTTTTCTTCCTACAGCTGTCACAAATGCATCCAGGTTGAGCCGGAATATCTTAAAATTGCTGATGAGATGAAAAAGCGAAACATCCCATTTGCTCGCGCAAATGCCGACCAAATGAAAAGCATCACACTCGAATTGGGAGCGCAATCACTTCCATCCTTAGTCTATGTCAACAAACTAAAGCCCACTCTCTATCGTGGTGTTCATTCTGCGGAGGCTGTAACACAGTTCATTGACAAGCAAACTGGCCCCGTTGTCACCAAGTTGACATCCGTCCAGGCAGTATACGACTTCATGCATTCACGAAATCAATCACGTTTCGGCTTGTCTACGATCATGGCAGTGGGATTTTTCTCTCAACACGATGACATTGAAGAAGATGATTACGAGGACTTCTTGGAAGTCGCGAAGGATCTGCAAAGCAACGAAGACATCTATTTCGGTGTGGTGACGAACAAGGCCGTGGTCAAGCACTTCAAAGCGAACAAAACCATTGATCGTACGCCATCCTTGGTCATCTTCGGTGAAGATGAACAATATCACTCCATCAATATGGATGAACTGTACGGAGAGCGCTCGAGTATGAAAGATTGGCTGCTGAAACAAGCGGTTCCGTTGGTCGGCAAAATGACCCCGTTGAACTTTGCTCTGTACGAAAAGTTGAATATGCCCATGTTGATGATGTTTTTGGACTTGAGCGAAGAAATGCACAGCGGTGCTCCTGGACGTATCGTCGGTGGCAGAAGTGGTGGAATCTTGAACGAAGTGTTGTTGGATGAAATGCGCGCGGCCGCGAAGGAACACGTCGATCGTATTCTCTTTGTCTATCTGGATGGTACCCTGTATGAAGATCAAATGCGCTCGTTGGGGTTGTATGGAGGCAAAGAACGTCTGCCCTCGTTAGCCTTCAATACCCGTGATCGTACGCAGGCTCCATTCCCCGAAGAGTTGGCGATCAACAAGGATACACTGTTGCAATTCTGTGCCGATTTCATTTCTGGGAAGATCAAATCGGTGGCGGATAGTAAAGAAATGGCCAAGAAAGCCTTGCAACGAGCGACACCGCTGGATACACGCAATCAAGCGCAACGGAAAGACGTCCGCAAGGCACCGGACGTGGTTCAAGGTGTGGCTGAACAATGGGGTGATGGCATTACGGGTGACAAAGCCGCGTTGCAAGTCACATTGGACACATTCCAAGAGGTGGTGATGAACGAAGAAAAAGATGTCGTTCTCCTGTTGCATGCGAAGAACTGTGAAACCTGTGCCCATTTCAATGTGTATTTCAAACGTATGGCGCAACGGTTTCAAGATCTGGCGATTCCTTCGTTGGTAATAGCACAGATGGATGTTACGAACGTCTCTCCTCCAGCCGAATACAACCTTATGGTGGGTGCATTGCCGTTGTTGGTCATGGTTCCTGCGAATGCGAAGTCTCCACCCTGGACGTACTTCTCTGGAGTGGGCAAAGTGCAAGCGATGATGAAATGGATTCAAGCCCATGCGTCCATTCCTTTCCATCTTCCGAATTTACCACATCTCACGGAAGAACAACGTGTTGCGTACAAACAGCAAGTTCGTGAGCGAGAAGAGTATTTGGAGAAGAAGCGAGAAGACGAAAAGAAAGCGATGGAGGAGGAAGAGCGAGCGCAAAAGGAATTGACTCGTAGGAAACGAAAACAACAGAAGGCGAAACTTGCTGCTGCCGAGACCACGACAACGGACACCGACACTGCGCCATCGTCAACTGTGGAGAGTACATCGCAGGACTCTTGTTCATCAACAGGAAAGCGTGCCTCCGTAGCCAATATTGTCGTTCCAGAACAAGGTGAAATCGACGAAGGGGAAGAAGGGTACCTTCCCAACCACGACGAGTTCTAGGCACCAGGTGGTTGTAAAGTCATTTTGATTAATTTGAATGTTCGTCTTTCAATGAAGTAGTACGTGGTTTATTTCTACAGCGCCGTTGTGGTGGAGGGGGATGAAGAAGCCATCTCCTACCCCTCAACCAGGCAAGTTCGATTGAAAATATCATTTGAGAAAAAGTGCATAAAAGAAACGATTCCCTTTGGGGGTCATGTCTGCGTAAGTTCACCGTTCATAGTAGTACGTATAGTAGGTGCAAGTGAATTCACCTCGTCTCCCCTCGATGAGAAAACTAGTTCTCTTCCTTGGTGGCGATGTCGTTGGTTGTTCTTCTTCGTTTGGTTCGTTGACCAATGGAATCATGTTCTTCTTCGTCAACGATTGGAAGATGACGCTCGACAAATCTTTGGTCATTTTGCTGATGGAAATGGTCGGAGACTGTAGAACGACGAAGGCGACGATCCGTCGATTGATAACGTCTTTTCTTCTGAATCCGTAAGATGCGATATATGTAATCTCCATTTTTATTTCTCACATTGCTGAATAGGCCACTAATTTTCGTTCCTTCGAAAAGATCCGTCAGAACATTCCACGAAATAAACAAAGTGTTCGAAAACTTCGGGATTTCATCGTCTCCTAATTGTTGCAGAGGTTGGAACTTTGAGCTGAAGGATCTCTTTTTGAAATGAAATTCCTGTGGAGAATGAAGAAACACAGAGCCATACAATAAGCCAAAAGGGTGGCGGTTGAGGACAAATTGCAGTAACCATTCCCTCATTTCGTCGTCGAAATTCGTAAAGTCGCGGGGAATATCACTCCCATTGTAGCGGAAATGATGCATGACATTTGCCACTCGCTCTAAACAGTTGACGTCAATGTACTTGATGGGACCACCATTTGCTGGGTTCCAAGACTTGCTCCAATCCCAAACGACCACTTGAGGATTGATTCGGATTGGGGGCACTTCTTCAGTAGCTTCGCGAAAGTCCGGGAAACTATCGATAGTTTGATCAAGAGAGAAGTCTGGACTTCCCTCATCATCAGCGTTGTGAATGGTTCTTGCGGTTTTCTGGTGATTGTTGGTGAGCATATCTGGTGGTCTCTACTGGATTGAAGTGTGAGACGAGATTGTTGTCAGAAATGCAATGAAAAGCATTGTGATTGTCTCTGTCCTTTCTCCCACCTTTAGCCATCTCTCCATTTCAAATAGTATTTTCCAAAGCAGGTTTTGGAACAAGGTTCGCTCTCCCAAAAACTATTTTTGGTTCTCCGCCGACCAGCAGTCAACAACAACAGAGGAGACGTCGTCGTCATCGTGTCCAGACGAGACCGATCGGTCTGCTGTCGGTCTGTCGGTCACATACGACGAAAATCCCTTCTGGCTGCTGGCTGTCTTCACGCATTCAACGAACGAATAATCAGTATGATTTGATATCAATACAAATATTTTCAGGTAGCAAAGCTTCTGCTCAAGTCGCCACAATCGCGGTGGATTCACCCGATCAAAATAAGCTTCATGAATCATCACTCGTGTCACGTGATGGAATCCCTACCAAAAGGAATCCATTTTGTTGCTGTGAAGGATAGAAGAACCAACTTGTATCCTATTCCCAGTCACAAGACCTTCTTTGAATCAATCAAAGCCTCTAACGTGATAATTGATTGCGGCTGCCAATCACATCTCATCGCAATTTCGTCTGTAGAGATGCTCGATGACGTTTTTGCAAAACTTCCGGCAGACGCTTTTTCATTTGGGTTGAATCAGTCGATTGGAACCAGCGACAAAGCGACCATCATTGTTGCTGAACCTATTTCGGTGCGGAAAGAAGTGCATGTTAAAATAGGTACGGATCGTTTTGGGGATGCTGATGTCGCTCGTTTACAGCGACTTCGATTCGCTATTTCTTCTGCGCATGCGAGGGAACTGGTCAATGACGAATCAAAGCTATCTAGATTTCCAGAAACCTGTCATGATGCGCTTCGCACTCATGCTGAAGGAAGTATTCCGCAACTTTCCGTATCATTGTTAGGCAATGCATTTTTGGAGCAATTCGACGAAATAAGATATGGCGGTGTTCGTTTCTTTGTTGACTATGCCGCTTTAGAAATTGAAACTCTCCAAAAGTTAACAAAGCTTGCGAAGCTTGTCTCTGAAACCTTTAGTTTCGATTCAGAGAGTCGAGAGGCTTTGGATGCTTTTGCACCGGAGGTTATGGATTGGAGTGAAGGGGAGGCAGTGGAGTACGATTTTTAACACAATCTATTTAAACAACAAGATCAACAAACTATTCAATGTTAGTCGTCATAGCCATCCATATTACTTCACTATTCATCAATAGTCGGAGATCCAAGAGTGCCGACCTTGCCAAATAGGGCATCAATATTGATGTGTATTTGGCTGAGTTCGGCTCTGGCTAGATTCCCCCGCTTGAAAACATGTCGCCCCTTTCGCGTCGCTACCGCCTGCCCTGAGCACTTTGTCGTTGTCGACTCGGCGACAGCACGTGACATACACAAGTGGACACCCAGTATCTGCAGTGAATGCAGTAGTACGATTGATGGGAGACTAAGCCCGTTGTTGATGATTGTTTGCGTTGATGTCAATAATGTCACTACACCAGCAGGTAGTTATGCACCGTTGTTGCAGTCGGTCACCCGTCGCGACGACTCTCGCTTTCGAGAGAAAGAAGGTCATTACGCCGACATAGATTGATGTTGCGCTACAGTTACGCTGGCTATTTATGTGTCGGAGAAGGTATCGCGGTATCGCAGTCCTCTATTCCTCTCCACACACAGGTACAGACGGTCAAACTATCGTGGCATCAGCCACCTTACAAGCAAATAGTGAGAAGAGGATAAATCCGAGGTTGCACTTATTACCAGCAGATCGTGCACTACAATAACTAACATACGTGTCCTACGATATTTTCCACAGCTAGATTCTAGGACGGTCTCCAGTCAGTGTCAACTTGCGTTGAAGGATTCAACCACAGCTGTCCAGGCTACAGAGAAACATGTTGTGAAAGGTCTTTCGACAACATTCAACTGATTGGAGCGGAGTGGATTGGAGCACCTTCGCACCTTCGTCAAATGTTACCGCATGGGTTGGCGTATCAGAGAGATATTCCGAATCAAAAGAAAAATCGCCAAGGTCGTCAATCATTGTGGAGGAGAGGGACCAATGAAAGCTTGCGCCAAAAAGAATAACAAATTTCGAAATCCGAATCCAAGTTCAATTGCACAAAACAGATAGACATCTCATAAGAGTTATTGTGCGGGCGGCAATTGAATTGGAATACTTCTGGTACATTTCCCATCGAAGCGATCCATGTATTGAGGGTGATTCGACGTGCTGAATGTTGTCACCACATGAGTCCAGTTTAGTGGACGCAAACCGTAGTACAGGTCGACTATGGGATGAACACTTCGAAACATCTTTTCTGTGCATCCCAGGCTTTCTCCTACCGCTTGCCGCGGTCGTGTCGGTCACGGCTGACTTCCAAAGTCATCCCACAATTCATTTGCGCATCTATGCGCGGTGTCTGTGGAATCAATCAATCTCGAGTTCAGCTACCAAACAAGCATACATATTGGGTAAATTCGATGCTTCATTTATATTACTAACACGCATACCGTGCACTGTGATTACTAACATATACCGCTGTCGTTAGCGTCAAAGAGCCATACCGAACAGCAAACTTGAAATAAAATTATAAAAAGAAGCGTAAGCACTGAATCAGTGAGCTGAAGCCAAACAAAAAATGGAGAAAGTAATAAATGAGATACGCATGCGCAACAAACAATGAATCGGTTGGTATTGATTAGATTCACAAGAACGGGACGGGGGTGCAATACAAACACAACTGGCGAACACCTTGGATCTGGTTATTTTCCACGGACCGTGACGTGTTCCAATTTGCTGCCCGACATCATATTTTCAAGCTTCTTGATGTGACTTATGTCGTCATGGCCAAACACGGCCATCACCAGTGGCAGATAGAGCGGATTGCGACCACGTGGAACGTACACCGCATCGCTGTCCACTATTTTCCCATGAACATCCATGGAAATCTCACCCTTCGATGCTGCGTCGAGCAGTACAGCTCCGGTCACAGGCTTTAAACTGCCCAACAACTTCATAGACGTCGACGACAGATCCAGCGACGAATGATTGCTCTCCACCAAGTCTAGCAACACCCGCACGACGTCCACGTCACATTCCACGCCCACCTTATCCTTATTCAGTCGCGTCAGCACCTTCGTCAACACGTCCTTCAGTTGGACGTATGGACAATCCCACATCAATGGATTCTCCATCGCTGTGACCACATCGGTCAGTGTGCGAGCAGTGAGTGCACCAAGTCCAACATTGGCGACGTGAATCACCCTCTCCTTGGCTACGTACTTCATTCCCGCCTTTTTCAACGGTAAGCTTTTCTTACCAAGGTCGTCCTCCACGTCGTCGTCGTCATCGACATCGGAATCGACATCGCGTTGTGTTTTCGCGTCATTCCAATTCACTGTCTCTGCCTCGTCGATCAGTGTGCGCGTGTCGGCCGCAGCTGCCACACACACTTCTGTCCCGGCAACAGACGCCGTGTCATTCCAACTCGCTGCTGGAGTAGACGTAGTGGGTGGAGCAGACGCTGCGGTTTTTCGATCATCGATCGTCTTCGAGTCCGCGGTGTTCAGCGACGACGACTTCGGTTGATTGCTCATGGACGCCTCAGGAATCGCCCCCTCAGCCGTCTCAGACGAAGATGACGTCGCTTGCTCGACGCCCTTCGCATCCTCACTCGACTCTGTCGCAGCAGCTTCGGCAGTGTCCTTCGTCTCCGAATCTATTACGGCGGAACTGTCCACCGACTCTCTTGAAGCAGAATGGTCCGCCGCGAGATCTGATAACACGGACATATCCGATATATCCGTAACATTCACATCAGCCTCACTAGCATTCAAAGGACTCAGATCTCCAGAGTCCTGCTCCTCGTCCTCCTTGTCGCTATCGCTATCGCCCTCACTGCTTGACCCTTCCGCCCCGTCATTCTCACCGCGACTGCGCTTCGACGGACGTCGGTCGCTTCCTCCATTTCCACCTCTTTGTTGCTGACGATGGCCAGGTTGGCCCTGGCCATTATAGTTGTCGCTATCGCCGTCGTTGCTACCATCGCCGCTTCCATTGTCATCGGAAAATGATGAGTTCGATAGAGTGACACTAGCAGTTGCTGAATGATTTCCCGATATGAGGCGTTGGATGCGGAAGATGTATTGTGTGTCACCTCTTTCGTTTCGATTTCCAATTGTTGTATTTCGCACATTGCTGTACAAGCTGCTGATAGATTTACCTTCGAATAAATGTGTCAGAATTCCCCATGATATGAACAGAGTCTGACGGAATGTCTCATGGTATTCTGGTGACAAAGTCTCCAGCGGTAAGAAATTGTTCGAAAAGGATTTCATTTTGTACTCAAACGCTTGCGATTGGTCATGAAAGATGGAACCTGATATCAAGTCATATGGATATCGTTCCACAACAAACCGTATGAGCCAATCCATATCCAACTGTTCCGGAGTACGATAGTCCGTGAAGCAGAAACATTGCATCACATCCGGAACACGAGTCAAACAGTTGATGTCAATAAATTTCTTGGGTTTTCCCACAGCTGGATTCCAGGACTGGGTCCAGTCCAAGTCAACTTGTTTGGAAGGATTCAAATTTATCTTTTCAGGCTGTACAGAAGCAAAGTGTGAGAAGTACATCGTCAAAATTCAACTGGCCGTACACTCACCATCACCATAGAGGTCTGAGTCTGTGGGGGTTCTAAGTTCTCTTCAACCACCATCGTGCCTTCCAGCGACTCAAGGATAGAATCCAGGAAAGAATCGTCAGAGCCGTCATTCATCGTGGAGGAAAAGAGTCAACAAAATATTGCACCGATTAGAACCACAAATGAGGATACTCTCCAAACATTTGTGAACCAACAGGTATGCTAGCCAAAAGTTCTTTCTTATCCCAAACCAAACCGAAGTCCAAAAATAAATTTTAGTTTGGCGAAGACCTAAGCAAACACAGAAGTCATTTGCGTATCTGTGTATCGGTTGCAGCAGCAGCAGCAGCAAGAAAAGAGACCTTGTTACCAGCAAGTACATAGGGTGATATTAAAAGCTACCAGCTGAGGCCTGACCCTCTTTATAATTGCTTATTTTATGGTGAGTGCAATGTCATACTTGTGCAAATCGATGCAAACTTTACGATGTGGCCACCTAAGTAATTGTACATCGATTCATCTCTGTGTATTGTACTTAAACACTTGTATAGGGGATATGTATGTACATCCTATTTCTCACAAGTCCAGAACAGCCAGAACATCTTTTTCACAACCAAGAACCAAGATCAACAATCAATGACCAGAGCAAAGAACTACTGGAAATAGAAAGTGTTCATCTTTGTTCTTGACGATCTGTCATTGTATCAAATACAGCACATCCAGTTTTCCTCTGATACAAGTTCGGTTCGTGACAAAAAGTAAGGATGTCGAGTGAGCCTGAACCCCAACAACAACTTGCCGAAGGGCAGGCAGTCAACACCGTCGAACCAGCTACAACATCTACCATACCAGTTGCTGCACCTCGTCGACGGAGGACTCGAAATTTGGAGACCATGCGCATTCAAGCCAAAGTTGGAGCAGGAATGTATGGCGTGGTTTACAGTGCCACGGACACTACAGACAATACGATAGTTGCCTTGAAGAAAATCAACATGGAAAGAGAAACTCAAGGATTTCCTGTGACCGCATTACGCGAAATTAAAATTCTGGCGAGTTTAAATCACAAGAATGTGGTGCATTTGCGAGAAGTAGTCACCTACGGTGGGGACGAATCGCACAATGAAGAACACTTGGTCAAACAAGGGTTTAACATCGGGGATGTCTTTATGGTGTTCGAATATGTGGATTATGATCTGTCTGGTGTTTTAAAAGCGAGGCATTACTTTGATTTGTCACCAGATCTGATCAAATCCTTTTCGCATCAGTTGTTGACCGGGGTGGAATATCTTCATTCGAAGGGCATTTTGCATCGTGATATCAAAGGTGCCAATCTTCTTATCTCGAAAGGAAATGTTCTCAAGATCGCCGATCTTGGCTTAGCGCGTCATATTCCCCCAGCTGGACATAAACTTACGAATCCGGTCGTGACTCTGTGGTATCGATCCCCAGAGGTCATTTTGGGGAGCAAATTCTATGGACCTGAAGTTGACATGTGGTCTGTTGGGTAAGTATCCTGGACTGTTTCTCTCATACGAAGAGTCTTTCGTTCACCATATGCCGCTTGTTTTGTCTTTGATTAAACAGGTGTATCCTCGGGGAATTGTGGTCGCGCACGGCCATGTTTAATGCCAATTCAGAACCACATCAATTGGAACTGATATTTAGTATTCTAGGCTGTCCGCCTGCCCCTTTACTCGCCAAGTTTCGTGAACTTCCAGATTGGGAAAAATGTGGCTTTCAAAATTTCCACTACACGTCCCGTTTGTCCCAAAGCGCCCATTCTCACAAGATGGATCCCGCCGCATTCCGTTTGATGCAAGCATTGTTGGAAATGGATCCTGAACAACGATTACGTGCACCCCAAGCGTTAGAGCATGAATATTTCACACAAGGTTCACCTGTGCGCTCGCCTGAGGAGTAAGTGTGTGTGTGTGTGGAAAAGGACACGTTGTGACTGCATACTCACTGCTGTTGTTACCCCTGTGTGATAGGTTTCCGGTGCTGGATTTGGCACTCGCTGAAGCTGATTATCATCAGCGTAAAGCTGCAGAAGCTCGCCAAGCACAAATGCAAGCTGAAGCGAAACGTGCTGCCGAAGTACAGCGTGCATCTGCTGGTCATTCGATCTCCGTACCGAATCGTGAGCAACGTCAACGTGAATTGGCACAGAATTCTCGCAATCGATTCAAATTGAAGTCCTCGGGCTCGGCTGCAGCATCCGGTGGGGCAAACAATGCTTCCGCTGGTGGTTCTCTTCCTCCAGCCGCGTCTTCCATCGACAACACGGCGATGGACACCTCATCTTCCCCCGCTAGCAATCAACAGCCACCACCTCCACCGTATATCGGTGGAGATGGTGGACGTGATACCAACGATGCACTAGAGGAAATTGGTGGCAGCTTCCAACCCACGATTGTTGCGATTGGACGTGGTCGTCCTTCTTCAGACAATCTGAACCCTGCGAAGCGACCCCGTCAAGGTTAAGCCGATGTTCTTGCCCTTACCCTCGTCGCGCATGACCTCTATATGGACCTTTTCTTTGTTGTTGCGCTTGGTTGGTTGTTTTTTGTTTTGCTTCACTGCAACGACGACATGTTGACTAGTCGGTTACTAACGAACAGACATCATTAACTTACTGCCGCCTACACACTATAACAGACTAACCGCACCGACAGAACATGGTCCGTTATTTATTCGTCATAGTCATCTTCGTCGTCGTAGAGATCCACGTTGTCGTCCTCGTGGTCGCCATCGTCATGGTCATCCTTGTCGTCCTGGTCCTCGTCGTCGTCGTGGTCATCTTCCGCTTCGGCTTCCTCCGAATGATCGGCGTCTTCACCGTACTCATCTTCGTCGTCGTCGTACATGTCCGTTTCGTCGTCGCCGTCTTCCTCATCGTCGTCTTCGATCGCCGCACGACGTGAGGCACCACCCGACAACTTCAACAGCTCGGCCACACGGGCGTTGACACTTTCCGCGGTCACCACAACACTGCCACTGCCGCTATTGGAAGCGTCATCGATGGCCGCGGGAATACGCACGCGTAGTTTCGCAAAGGCCTTCGATTGGGTCGACAAGTACTCTTGCACTTGTCCGTCATACTCCGCGAAGAATTGCAATGCCGCTTTCACCTCGTCGACATTGTCCTTCGATTCCGTATACTTGCCACTGGTACCATCCGATGCAACCCAAGGACGTAACTTCTCCGTGTACAGCGACCATAAATCTTTCAAATCGAGGGCGACCAAGCGAATCGCTTGACCATTGATCACATTGCGCTCATCTTTCTCCACATTCACCGCCAACCTATTCATCCATCATACAACGACCTTGTTATTAGAACAAAAACTCAAATTGGATGTCCCATTCCAACCACGTACCCAGCTTTGATCAATGTCTGCGCCTTCTTCAACGCGGCCAAAACTTTCTTCTCCGACGCGGTCTCACTCAGATTCTTCAACTCTTCAAATTTACCAAAGAATAGCTTCGCACGTTGTAAGACAAAAGCCCCATAGGAGGATACAAAGGCTTCATACGGAAGACTGTTGTCGTCCAAGTCACTGGTCAAGCGACGAAGTTCGAAATATTTGTGATCCGGTTTCTTCGCATTGCGAGTCTTCGACATGTCCTTTAAAGCCGTCGCGAAATTAGCACACGCTTCGGTAGACGAATCACGAGAAATGCAATGTAAGATATACATCGATTTCGTGACAGTACGCCAATCCTTCTCACACATTTTGGTCCACAACTTGTGCAGTGTCATGTAATACGGGTCGTCATCAGAGTCCTATTGACGGGACAGAGGTGATGAAGGCACTGTAATCAGAATAGAGATGATCCGAATAACCTTACCGAACGAGCATATTTGAATGATGGGATGGAGTACTTCACAATTTCGGAGAGCAGCTCGGACGGAATGGGATCATTGCTTGGCCAAGTGGCTTTCAGGAGAATTCCCTCAAAGGCAGATGACTTGAGGACCTTTGCCTTTCGGTAAAAGTCCTTGTATGCCGCCTGACCCGTCTTGGTAAGTCCCTCCAGGCCATCTTTCAATAGTTTCAGTCCCAAAGATCGCTTCCTCTTCTTTTTCCCGTTCTTTGAAGTGCTAGATGATCCCCAAGGAATCAACTGGGATCGACTCTTCTTCGGCGACTTCGAAGAACTTCCTGATTGTCCTCTACGAGAAACTCCCTTCTTATTGGCAGTCGTCTTCTTCGCTGAAGAAAGCTTTCCTTTACCGCCAGAGCGTCTGGGACGGTCACTGTCGTCGTCCTCTTCCTCCTCGGTCTCGTCGAAATCATCTTCGTCCTCATCAATCGGTCGTTTTCGGCGACCTGCTGCTCTTGACTCCGCGATTCTGCCACTCTTTGCTCCACCTCGGATTGCTAAACAGAAGCGCAGCACTTAACACAGGCAGTGCCGACAGACAGGATCCTGCATCCAACATACCTAAAGCGGAAGTACCGAACGACAAGTGGTTACCCAAACGTTCTCCCTCGGTGAAGGATCCCAACACAGCCAGGACAACACAGAACAAGATAATAGGTTGCATGGATGATCTTTCCTGGTTGGGGTTATAGCATATGAATGGTTTTCTTCAGAGGAATATCGACAACAAATCGTTTGGCGACTTCGCCACTTGCCAACAAGCCAGCTATATGAGTACGTTCACCACCCCTTTCAATGGCCTCATATGCCTAACTAAAGTAATCAATAAGCACATTGTCCGTTGGTACTAAATATCACTGCACTATAACCAGTATATTTATATTGAACGGAAAATTATGTACATTTGGACTCTGTCGTGGTATCACAGTTCCAAGGCCCTAACAACTTGTATGTATGTTTCCAAGTCAGAACTCGTCAGGATAGAATCGTTCGTCCAAGCATGACGCAAATGATCCACGAAGATATTGCGGGCGAAATCATTCAGAGAATTGTAATCATCGCTATCAGCGGTACTCTTGAATTCGCGAAACGCTTCGGCTTTGGCTTTCTGAAGGACAGCCGATAGCTGCTTCACATCTGCTCCTAGCTCCTTTGCTTTCTTTATTGTAAATGTAACAATCTAACGACATGGCCATTGTTAGTTTCGTCACATGGAGCCTCGAGAAACAACTTTCTTACCTTTCTCAATGTTTCGTCGGCTGCCTTTGCTGCAGACTGCACAGTATGTTGAGGAATACTACATGGCCCTACGCTTTCGTCCTTATATTTCGGGGAAAAGCTCTCGTAATCATCGAATATCCGGTTTAATTGCAACAAAAGAGAGTCGACGGAGCCAGAAGTGTCCTCCATTCCATCGACGATGTGACTATAGCGATCGCAAATGTGTTCTTCAGCAGGGGGCTGAAAGGATGAAACGATTCTGTTGAACGAATCTTCAGCAACATATGTCTTTCCATCTTTTGGGCGACGAGCATTTCGCTCCCAGGCAACGGAAGGCGATGTTTGGACCCAAACTACCAACAACGGACAACCCCGATTTCTCGCTAGTTGGTACGCTTGCCTTCTCATACTCCGCAAATACATCAAATCATCGACGATGATAACCTGCTTTAGGTTATCTTCATCGGTATTACCGATAGCTTCTTCTACTTTCTTCAGTGATAGATCGCGTATCGCGTGAAAAGATAGTTCATCCCATAAAATCTAAAAAGATATGAGTGGGTCAGAACGTGCAGAAATGCCAAGTGTAGATGGGAAACGTACGTCTTCACCAACTACATCGAATGACACAAGTGCTGATGCAATTCCTTCATGTTGAAGGCTATTGAAAAGAGAGCTTCCTAGTGATGACTTTCCAGACCTGCAATGACAGAACAAAGTGATAATCATAAATCACATTTATCACGTGATCAAATTTGATTACCCAGGGATTCCACAGAGTAAAACTACAACTTTCTTCATTGTTAAACTTCTGTTGTGTTGAATCAAGGGCTAAAACTGATCATTTCATTGATTCATTCAGGTCATTCAGCAGTCATCAGGGAACGTGTTCCGATATTATCATCGTCATCGTGCCATGTTGGCGGTTTCAAATTTCCCCACACGCCATTTTTGTAACGCCTTTTTTTCGCCGCTCTCCATCTCCATCCACACACAGAAAGAAAGTTGGATGGCTTGAAGGGGAAACAAGACGAATAAAAAAATCACAACAGAGAAACCTTCATTCGGCACCACTATAGGTTGAAAGAAAGAGAGAGGAGTGTTGGTGTGCAATCTGTTTGAAGGAAAGAGTCCTTGGGTCTGGCACGATGACTGATGGAAAGATGTCGTCGATGGACAACCCGTTGTCGAGGAAAGTGGACTCTCTTGTGAGTCAAATGGATCAATTTTCGAAACAAATTGAGCAGTATTTAGGTGAATCAAGTGTTGGTCGCGATGATGACGATGAATCGCAGGATGGTGATTCTGATGTCTGCAACTTTAAAATGGGACTGCAAGAGCTGCTGCAGACATCAAAGTACGCCATGCTTCGCGACTATCAGCAATACGGAATCAAATGGTTACTATCACTGCATACCAGTGGTTTAAATGGTATTATCGCCGATGAAATGGGATTGGGAAAGACCCTTCAAGTGATCAAGTTCCTAGCCGCGTTGAAAAATCAAACAGGGAAAGTTGGTCCCCATCTAATGATCGGTCCTTTGTCGGTGTTAAGCAACTGGTATCACGAAATTGAAAAATATGCACCCAATGAATTTGATGTCTATGTGCACTACGGGTCGAAGAAAGAACGTGAACAGTCGTTTCGAGAAGTCTGTGACGACTGGCGTCGACTCCACCGAAAGGCAGTGAAGAAATCCACCAAAATCTCTATCATTCTGACGACGTTCAACATGGCCATCAATGACGACAGTCTCTTTCGCAACTTCACAAAGTTGTGTGGGAAATCGTTTGATTATCTGATTGTGGATGAGGCGCATCGCATTAAGAATCAAGCATGTGTCTTATACCAACAATTGAAGCTCTTTCCCGTCGAATATCGTTTGTTATTGACCGGGACACCGTTGCAAAACAATTTGCAAGAGTTATGGTCGTTGTTGAAGTTTCTGGTACCGAAGATTTTCCCCAAACACGAAGATATTCAAGAATGGTTCAGCAGCTATTTCCAGGTGGAAATCGATGTGGCATCAAATACCCACAACGGCCCCTCATCATCTGCAACATCTGCAACAACAACAGCCGTACGAAAAGGTACCACCACCACCACCACCACCACTACTACTACACCTACACGAGGCCGTGGGCATAAGCTCTTTGCCACAAAGCTGGTTTTGCCATCCACCAGCTCCGGCACCGGCAATACGCGGCAGGATCATACGCAGCTGTTGAAGTCCGCCGATCGCGATAAAATCATTCATTCGCTGCATCGGGTATTGAAGCCTTTCATTCTTCGTCGCATCAAAGCTGATGTCGCCATTGACATCCCATATAAGGTAGATACTGCTTGGCAATGGCCTTGCCGTGGAGGCGCTGTGTGCTAATGCTCTGTTCGTCGTGTAGGTGACCAAGGTGATCAAATGCCCTTTATCACCTTTACAACAGGAGTTGATGGAGACCTTGCGCACCTTCGTACAAGAACGGATAAAGCAACAACAACAGCACCAACAGCAGCTTCAATCGCTCACCAGCAGCAACAACAACAAGGCGACGACATCGTACTCCGCTGCTGACCCCGCAGAGACAACGACAACTACTCCTACTCCTACTCCTACTCCTACTCCTACTCCTACGATGCCGCGGTATCTGTCAGCTTTGCTTCAAGACAGTGTCCATGACACCGCCGAGGAGACGGGTGCATCTGCCGCGTTTACACTGGGCAAAACCTTTATGACGGCTCGGAAGCTGTGCAATCATCCATTTCTCGTGTGGGATGATGCCGCTACGGCTTTACCACCTTCCGTGGGCTCGTCCTCTACTACCATGACAGCCCTGTCCGATGAGCTCTATTTCGAGCATTTGATCGCCGCCAGTGGCAAACTGTTGGTACTGCATCACCTCCTGCGTCATTTGTTGCCCCAGGGGTCCAAGGTAAGGCAGACAGCATCGCTGCCGCCCCCCCACGACATGCGTCGATATAAGGGCTTCACCAAACCGCTCACCAAACCGCTGCTCCCTGTTGAATGTAGGTGCTGATTTTCTCGCAATTTACAACGACCCTGGACATCCTTGCGTCATATTTCTCCCTCGTCGGGTATGGGTACTACCGTATCGATGGCCAAACGGACCAAGCGACGCGTCAACAGTACATTGACGCCTTCCATGGGCGGCCGATGTCACGTCGCCAGAAACAGCACCGCAACCGTGACATGGACGAGAACGAAGACGAGGAAGAGGAAGAGGAAGAGGACGACGAAGAGGAGGCGCCCGTACAGTTGTTCCTCTTGACCACACCGTCGGGCGGTGTGGGCATCAACTTGCAAGCGGCGAACACAGTGATTCTCTTCGATCAAGATTGGAACCCACAACAAGATTTACAAGCGATTTCGCGTGCGCATCGCTTGGGACAACGCGATCCGGTGTTAGTGCTTCGGCTGATGACGTCAGGCCCTGATGGACAAACCGCCTCGATTGAAGAAATGATGTGGGAGAAAGCGCTTCGCAAACTGCAAGCGAATCACACGATATTGAAGAACGGTGTCTTCGCCAGTGCGTCACGAGATCGGTTGATGATGATGTCGTCCTCCACCGCAAGATCCACGACGAACAGAGCCACGTTGATGATGGAGGGAAGCCTCACCGACGAAGACGTAATGAATGACGTTGAAGAGGCAGGAGACGGTGGTAGAGGGGGAAGAGACAGTGACGAGGAAGAAGCCGACGAATTGACGACGTTGGACGATCCGTTGTCACTGACCACGGAAGACGACCACCAGACGCTGACGGGTGGTGGGGATCATCGTGAAGATGCCGTCGCACAACTGG
This sequence comes from Poteriospumella lacustris, assembly GCA_008000375.1. Taxonomy (NCBI): domain Eukaryota; class Chrysophyceae; order Chromulinales; family Dinobryaceae; genus Poteriospumella; species Poteriospumella lacustris. The sequence goes on along the minus strand of SMOI01000494.1, from coordinate 1,122 downwards.
CCGAAACGGATTTACCGTTTCAATGGCACTCGTTGTTTATGCACAAGGACGCAGAACAGTCATCGCCCACTGGCCTTCCGCCCATGGGCTCGCACTTGAAACACCAACCAGGGCACCAGTACCAGCAGCCACAGCACCCGCTGCATCACCAACGACCACCGTCAACCCTACATCAGCTGCAGCTACAGCAACAGCAGCAGCAGCGGTCACAGCCAACTGCTGCAACCGTTGAGGCGGTATCGATCACGACCCCGTCGCCGTGTTGTCGGTTGCGATGGTCGATGGCTTTGCCCGCGTCGTGTTTGGAGCCTGGAGCCCACCAAGCATCCTCGACCAGTGAAACGGCACCGCCTCAACACCGCACCGTGAAGGCGGCGAATGTGGATACCAGCAGCGGTGGGGGTGCGGGTGACGTGTGGGCCGCGATTTGTGATCGTCGCCGTGAGCAACGTCCACCAACCACGACCCCGACGACGCCGGTGACCTTGCAAGACGATGATTTCATCGAGATCACGCTGCTCTCTCCGTCACCGCCACCGTCATCGTCAGGTTCAGCCTCAGCCTCAGCGTCGATATGGTCTCCTCTGTCGAACGTCTTCGCCAGACAGTTGACCTCCTATCGACGGTACCTGCTGCCACATTTGACAACTGCGCCGTCCCCTGTTCGATCGCCAAGGAATTCATCGACCGCTACCGCTGCCACGAAGGACCGGGACGCTCATGGGACACCCTCCTCCACCGCTGCCACTTCCTCCCCACAGCGTCGTAGTGCTCGGACCCATTCCTCCAACAGTCACTTCCACCGCTTTCAATCCGCCCATTACGAAGCGTACACCGACTCCCCCGAGAGTAACCAGAGCCCGGACACGAGTACCACGAGTCCCACCCGCCGCGGCCGCCGTCGTCGTCGCAGTCGTAGTCGTCGATCTCCACGGTCCAACGACGGTGATGACTCTGAGGACGTGTACATGTCCGACGACCACAGCAGCCACAGCGACGTCTCGTCGCCTCGTAAGCGACGAAAAGGTCGACGAACCCAACGTGGACGGCCACGGCCACGTCAACGACAACGACGCAAGACCGCTGCAGGTGACGGTGGCGACGCCATCAACGATGACGATG
>SMOI01000493.1:0-20734 GCA_008000375.1 Poteriospumella lacustris | reverse complement strand
GAAGCAATCACCACTGTGATTGGAGAGGCCTTTAGGGGGTGTGGGGGGTCCAAGTTTCGCCGTGTCTGTATGTATGTGTGTGTGTGTGTGTGTACAATGTCACGTGTCACAAGTCACATGTCGGTTTTGGTTTTGTCACCTAACCTGTCCGCGCTTGCGCGGACAGGCGTTCGTATACATACATCACTCGTCACTTGTCGCTTTTTTTGATGTCCGCGCAAGCGCGGACAAGAGTTCGCGTGCGCGCGCGCAGCGCGCGCGCACATCGCTCGTTACTTGTCTCGATTGCTTCGGCCCTTTTGAACTTTACGTTTCGCCGTGTCTGTATGTATGTATGTGTGTGTACAATGTCACTTGCACATGTCGCTTGTCACATGTCTCTTATGAGGACAGGAGTGCGCGTGGACAGCATATATCGTTTGTTATTAGCTTATATATGGTCGTTACACACGAGCAGAAGCACCCCACCTTTTTACTGTCGTCACGAGAGACAGTCAGTCGGTAGGGGTTTGTCACATGTCACTTGGCGGGCAGAGTGTCACCTGTCACATTTTCACATGAAGCGCGCGATCAAATCATGGGTTTGTCGTTCGTCGAGTGTTAAACGTTTATCGATGTATATTTGCGTGCGCGAAAGAAAGAAGCGGTATACCTACGTGGAACAAGTCCTCTGCGGGATTTAAACATATGGGAAAGCCTCCGCTTTCTTGTGGCTCAACGTAAATTAAAACCATCGCAAAGCCGGAAGGCGTGCACCACAGTATAAAGAAAGATTTAATATCATACATAAACAAAAATCAAAAAGTTAGAAAGAAAGTTGGCTCCACACAGGGCGCCATGGCGCCCAATATGGAAAAATGAAGCGCCACAATGTTTTAGGAAGAAAACAAGGGAAAACTTAAATTAAAACTAAAAATAAACGAGTAGCGCCTTGGCGCTTCCATGTTTTAAGAAAAACAATTAAGTGTATATAGAAAAACAAGTAAGTGACAAGACGTTTGCCAGGTGTCAGGCGCCGGCGCGCCAGCCAATAACAACAATATATAAAGAAAATAATCAAAAGGTTAATCCTCGTGGTACCATGAGATGACGCCAGAGTAGCCAAGGCGCCAATAAAATAACAATTTTAAAAAATAACCTTTCACACCCTATAGTGAAAAACAGAAGAAAAAATATTCCCTTAGTGAAACAGTAGTATACAACTGTGGCTACAGGGTCAGGACGCTTTTATTGGATGTCGCTCCCCCAGATGTCGTGTCGCCTTTGGGAATCTACGTTTGCACTGGACATATTATGTAGTTCTTGTACCTTATGTATAGATGGAAGAATGCAATAAACGGACATAAGTATGGTTTCACTAAGGGTCCTCGCGCTTAGCTCTGGTAACATTCATCAAATCTTAGGAAGCGCCAACGACAACAAAACAAAGGTGTCAAGTCATTCAATCCCGTAAACTTTCCAAACGCGACATAAAACCACATTTTTGTTTTTGGAGGAGTCTGGGAAAATATTATTATTTTTGATGTGGGAAAATAAATAGACTCCTATTGCGATGAGTGTGTCTATTAGCGTTGCAGCCAGTGAAGAATTGTACCGGGAGGCGCGGGAAACGGCGACAGGGCCTCTCCGAAAGTTGTGATAGTGCGTCGTTTCAGACGAAACGAGAGAGATTAGACGAAACGCCTCCCTCTTCATCGTGCATCATCACGTCGCGACGTGTTGATCTATGTGTGCTGGCTGTTCCATGTTTCTACGTAACGATTTGATCGTATGAAAGAGAAAAGCATCGAAAGAAAATCCCAGAAATGATTGGTGAATATGTGAGTGACCAGAGATCAAATTTTGACAACAGCGGGAGCTTTTTCTCCTTCCTTCAGGATAGTTTCTTCTGAAGAAAATTGAAGGAGGATGCAGGCATCCCCGGCCAAATGAAGGGCGAGGTAACCGGCGCGAGCATTGAGGCACTGGCGAACGATAGCAAAGGAAGCAAGGGAGCTCAAGTGGGTCAAGCATGCGAGTGGGACCTCCAGATCGCCTTAACGGGAACCGTATATAATTCCGCGCCAAGTTTGGTGAAGCCAAGCAAAGACGAACTCCGTGACTACATCTCCGAGCTGGCGTTGATGTCAATCTATTTGCGTGGCGTTTACAACAATCACAGCGTCATGAAGATAGATAGCTGGATCATCAACCTTCATGTGGCTTGCATCAGGGTTGCTCGGGTCGTGAACGTCAGTCATTAATTCGCCACCGACCATTTTAGCTTTGCGAACCGCGGCTAATCCCGTGTTCAGATCCGTTTCCAAGCAAATGTATCCATACTCTTCTTCCTTGGGTTCCTTGGGTTCCATCTGGGTCTTTGGTTTGCCCTTGCCACGTTTCTTCTTGGGATTAACTGCCTTTGTGGCTTCGGCTGTCGATTTCACGATGTTATCGTGATGACACCTTCTTCATCTTGTTGTCATAATCGGATGTTTTCGGGAGTTGCATGTTGAACGGATCGCGCATCACTCGACCGGAAGGGAGAGTGGCCGTACCGCACAGCTTCGTCTTGATGTTTGGAAACTGTGCTGAATGTAGTTCTTGATTTTTGAGACAATAATCGTGACACATTGATGAAGGCCGTTCGCAAGGGTCGCGTCCGCCAGGTTGCGGTTGTGGGCTGCGAGTTATAACTTGCACATCTTGAATTTAGACACTTGTTGTTACCCCCCCCCACCCCCTCCACGCGCCTTGCCGTTGACCTGCTGCCGGCAACGTCGCAAATACAACCTTCAACCTATACACTCGATCGGTAAACATTCGCACAGAACACAACTCCTACTGTTCGCCTTGTCTTAAACCGAAAATCGTGAACGCGAAGGATGACGCGCAATTTTTCTGTCCTCGAGTCAGAGGCTGTGGCAATTTAGGATCACTGAAGGTACCCTAAATTCAGGGTACCGCACCGTCAGTTATTGGGATGGTAGTAACATGAAGTATTTAATCGTTTTACAGGGCCTCTTCTGGATAATTCGCGTGATGTTCCCTTAAATGTTGTATCCAACAATCTCTTTTCGTGTTAGGGCTACAAAAGCATTGTAATTTTGTTGTATCCGTCGAAAACCATGCCGAGCAATAATAGGATGTCTTGCGAGGTAGGAGTTTTCCTCGTCCACATGTTTGGCGCCCTCTCTGATAAGTGGATAAGTTGCGCTTACCTTCGATTGTTGTCAAATCATAGAGTTTCCGCACGGATGCAAGGTCTTTCAACAGTAGAAGATGAGGAAACTCTACCGCTGGCCGAGAGCCAGGCGACGCGGACCGAGACCGCAACGTCTCCCGGACATTACGTTCCTCGTTGTAATATTTGAAAATTAGTCGGTGCGCCAACTTGCCAAGAAACTCGAAGAATTTCAATTTCTTGGGACTCCGCAGCCCACTGAAGCGCCACTCAAACCGCGGTTTTTTAATGGCCGTGGCAGGGCTTCTCTCACGAAAGCGCATTAGTCGGTCTGAGTGCACACAGGTCAACCCAACAACTGAGAGGCTGGGAGATGTGCACGACGACGATGATGATCATGACGACGATCAAGATGACGATCACATTATTGAGAGCTACTATTTCTGACCAAATCTAGCTGTATCGTGTACTTGCATTCGATTTAAGCGACACTTATGAAGAAAGCAACGTGAATAGTTATATTTACAATCAGTAACTAAGTTAAGTTAAATGTAGAAAGTCTCCGTTTTCATTTTCCCTTAGTGGAACAGTAGTACTACTGTGACCCCTACAGGGTCAGGACGCTTTTATTGGATGTCGCTCCCCCAGATGTCGTGTCGCCTTTGGGAATCTAGGTTTTCACTGGACATATTGTGTAGTTCTTTCACCATATGTATAGATGGAAGAATGCAATAAACGTACATAAGTATGGTTTCACTAAGGGTCCTCGCGCTTAGCTCTAGTTTGTCCAGAGATGTCGGATGATCGGCGACCAGACGCTCCATCATATCAATCATATCCGGGCGAAACTTCACCCTCTTAAGAGATGACGAAGAATGTTGTTCTGGGTAGAAGTGTAACAGGAGTTCGCTGCAGTTCTTTTTGCCAAGTTTTGCGATATCTCCTCTCAAACTTTCCGAAGGCGAGACCGCAATCTTGTCAGTCCCATTGATCTTCGCGGCAGTGAGCTTCTCAGTGTAGGATGCGATTTCTCTTGCCTCTAAGACCCCTACCTTTTGCCTCTTTGCCAAGTTGGTGTTGATTTCTTGCTCCAATTGTGGTTGTATTGTTTCCAGTTCGGTGGCTCTGCTGCGTTTCACATCCGCTTGGCGAGTAGTCATTGGTGGATGCGTTTGGGAGAATTCCTTTGCCTTCGCTGCTTCTTCGCCCAATTTGGTTGCGTACTCAAGGCGGGAACTAGCGGTATCAAAGACATGGCTCTGTTTGGACTCGGATCCATCTTTATGATGCACAACGGTTTCCATGTTGCCAACGATAATAGGCCGCATGTTGAGCTGATAATAACAAGAGTTGCTGATGGCCACGGTCGACATTGATGGCTCGATAATGTTATTAGCGATAGAAAAACTGCATTCTACAGCGGTTGTGGTCAATGAGACCGAGCCAAAATTGTAGACAAGCGACTCGGTAACGAGAGGATAGCGATGAAGGAGTTCATTCCAGTACGAACTAACCGGATCACCGATCTTCCACTGGCAAGATCGAACCAGATTCTCCGCCATAGATCCCTTTGCGATGGAAACCACCTCCATACGCAGATGTCGATGGAGCAAACCAAGCTTTTTCGCATGGTCACGAACTTTAGAGACACCGCGCCCAACGATGTTCTGTCTAATGGCGTTGGTTAGTGCAGGAAAGGTCATCTCGGGATATGCAAATTCAGAGCTAGATATGCTCCAAGAGGACGATGAACAGGAGGCGGCGGGAACGGATGGTGGTGATGGAGCAGAGACAATCGGAATTTCATTTGGAATCAGCCCAAGGTCGTGCAAGGCCTGAAGCCACCCACTGGCAACACAAGGGGCGATGACTGGGTCGGTTATAAGCGAGAACGAATATCCAATTTTTAGGTCCATGTCGCGCATATACTTCACGAACATATGATGGCACTCTTCACGTAGGATGGAATTCCACCGATCGAAACGTTCCTTATCGCCATTGGCGATCAAAGATAACTTGTGAAAAAGCCCCGGAATGCCATGTTGCCAATCAAATGCCGCCTCGGAGATTGTTTGCAGCATAGTCCGTATAAACACGGAGTTTTCCAACAATCGTGTACTCAAGATAGTTGAGGACACTGTTTTTGATTGTCCATTCGAGAAAGCCAAAAACGTCAGGTGCATCGGACGCATGGCGGCTAAAACGCACAGAGACATCTGATGTTCGGGACATTGACAGAATGCCAGTAACTGCTTGACATTCGTTGCCTTCTCACCATTTTTTCCGCCAGGACAAGTGTTTGCCATAAAATATAGGACAAGCTGTAACGCGGAGGGTTGGGAAACACTTGTATGGCTGGAAGGCTTCAGAATCACTTTGCAGGCAGCTAATACGGGCGCCATAATGGCCTCCGTGAAAGTATTCTTCATGAACTGAACCATACACTCTGGAGCAGGGATTTGAAGGATTTCAATCAACGCTTCCGCTTGCGTTTCCGATGAAAGCCATCGAACTTCTGCTATGTTGCCGAAGATATTGAACAGCTGCTTCGGAATTTCGTGCTTTCTGGCAGTGTCGCCGCCGCAATACAGGACAATCAAGGCCGCACGGTAAGAGATGGCACACTTCTTCTCATAATAGTGCAACTTATACAAAAGCTGTCTGGTAGATCCATCGTTTCCAAGGCCACAATGCTGACCAATACGCTCATTCAATGCTCGGCTGATGGACTCCGAGAAGTGCGCTTGACATGGTCTTACGCAGTCTTCAGACCGTATCTCGCCCGTAAAATCAAAACAAAGGTCATTGCAACGCAAGCTTGGCACAACTAAAAATGTTGGCTTGTTCGAAGTTGATAGACCACTGTCAATTCTTTTGGCCAGGGCCTTTGCCTCTGCGCCTTCATTGAGCCAATCGCACGTAATTGACGTGATTTTGTAAATTCCATCTCCATTAAGCTCTTTAGACAGAGATTCGAACACCGCGTTCGCGCTGGGATTTGCTTTTTTGGTCAGAGACTGGTCTAATTCAAAACCGCATCTTGTCACCGTTCCAGCCGCGCTCATGATATTACCGATTTTCGCTTTTAGGGCTCTATTTCCGCCTTTATTGGCCTCGTCCATTGACAACGATATGGATACACATCGCTTCGAATCCGCAACGTCGTTTGATAGAATCTGACTAGCTGTCATGTGCTGCAGTATCTCGGACGTTTTTATGATGGAGCGACTGATAGTCTGATGAGACGGATTCAGCATCGGAGTTTTGCAACGAGATACCACTTTGTTTGAGAAGACCATATTCAGGACTGTTAGGATGACCAAGGGGATCTTTGACAAGCTAACCAAACACGAAGACCGAAGTTCCAATAAGTGAAAGCCAGCATGGTGACTGAGAGTCCCTCCCGTATCCAGAAAACAGCCACAGCCAGAAATCAGTTGGTCCAACTCATCTGCTGAGCTTTGTGCGTGAGAGTAGTCGTCACTTTCCCTCGAATCCGATCGCAGCTCATCTTGCTTTCGCTTAATGCGTAATACTTCAGCTCGATTCCGTTTTAGCTCAACGACCGGAATCGATGGCCGGCCAACTTTTTGACTGATACTTGTCGGCTGGTGGTTCGAATGAGCGATTGAAGCTGATGCCGCCTCATCTGCAGCTGCGACCTTCGCTACTGAAGTTTCCAACTCGACAATGCGGGAATTGGAAATTTCAGAAAGAAGACGGCGTGTGATTGCACGTCGTGCTTCTTCTTCTTGGAGACGCTTGATAGTTGCCTCCAGGTCTGAAATGCGATGCCGAAGAGCTCCTTGGCCAACGATAAAATGACGAATGACCTCTTGGACGAACTTCAGCTTCTCCATAAACTTGTTAGATAGTCTGGCGGAGAATTTCGATAAGAATGAAGCTGTAGGATTCCGCACCATCGAGACGTCCAACAAATCTCTGCACTCTGGGGAGATATCTTCGGAATATAAAACATTATGGAAGTCCTTCGGGTCGGGACATTCAACTGGACTAATAAAACATAAAAAGAATGGTAAATGATCGGTAAATTGAAAATTTTCCTGCATGAGTCAACAATACCTGCATGTTATTGGAGGCGGGCGTGTGGCACCCGACTTGTGCCCACGGATTTCTGCCATACTAGCTGTTATTGGCCTGCATAAACACCATCAACGAAACAACATATATGTAGGGAACACTCTTTGTCAGTAAGCGTTGGCCCAATAACAGCTAGTTTTTGCAAAAGAGGCTTACCTTCACAGGAGTCGAATATGTGTCCGACCTTGTCAAGGCGATAATCACTCGAAAAAAATTAAAAAAGAGACCGATTTGACACAGGATATTATAGAAGGCAACCCACACATTCCATTTCAATGGATATTGGCTTCGCATTAATATAATAATCGATCGCAAATGGTTGGAATCGATTTCTTGTCTTGCTCACAGAAAACAGTGCCAAAGCTGTCCCAGTCGCTCCCAGAGCCTCCCAAGCAGCCGCAGGCCGGACGCCACTCAGGAGTTTTTGAACCGGCGCGGAGTCCCAAGAATTTGCCGTCGTCTTCATTCTCCGTTTGTGGGGCTTGTTTTGTCTCTAACTCGTATGCAAAGTATGCATTGGTTGTGATGATCCCGAGAACGGTCGTGAATACTCGAAGCCAAAGGCGCTTTGTGGGCCATGCATTTTCCCAGTTGAGATACCCTTGACGAAACCGGTTGTTATAATCCACTGCACCAACGTATTGCATGCCGTCATCAACGGCTTTGGGTCTCCGGATTGAACCCTTCGTCCGCTCGTTGAGCCAGACACCTTCTGTCTCATGAATTTGACGCCTTGTCTTGTATACGGTTCGTTCCTGCCCAAGCAATGATGAAGAGTAGGAAGAGATAATATTCCTTGATAAACCTGGTTTAAGGGAAAGAATAATGCCCATAATCGTTCTCTCCACATTCTCTGCGTCGTTAATCTTGGTTGTAATAACTTTATACGCACCTTTTTCAAGATGTGGTTGATGATGTCGGGAAAACTCGATGGGGAAAGCTTTGGGTTAACGTTAACGGGTCCGATAAAATTGCAAGATATTTTGGAGTGTAGATATTAATTAGCGAATTACATCGTACTTCGAACAGAGTTCATTTGTTTCCATTCTCGTTGATTTTGTTCGTGCCTATCATCTGCGGGAGCAGGTGAAGTTGACCAGAAGCTGCAGCTGCCATAACATGAGATGCTGCGAAGTAATCGCAGCAAAGTTCTCTGACCTGAAATTCATGGCCGATTGCATCGTAGTATCGGTGGATAGGCAAGTTGGTCCCAAGCGCGTATTTGAATTCGCGATTTCAAACGTGACGTCGATGGGAATACTCAGTCCCTACGTCAATCAACTCCCCGACAAGGTAAGCTGCTATACTTCCCAGTATCTGCACTACTTCTAACCATTCGTAGGAAAAACCGGAGGTCGCCTCTTCCGTCAGTTCCGCAACGGGAAGCCGATCAACCACGTCGTTGGTGAAAATTACACCAAGAGCGTCGCGGAATGGTTTTGCCTCATAACTTCCACACGTCTCTGTGTGTAAGAACCGGTACGTACCTGACTGCATTTGATGACCGTGTCTAACATATGCTTGTTGGTACTTCGTAGATAGTAAGTACTCAACCTTTACCGCTTATTATCCGTGTTGGGGGCGAAGTTTGAGTTACGTTGAACGAGCATGACGGATCGCCCCAAGGCCAGGTGATTACCTGTGTTGGTGCGAGTGGGGCATGTTCGTCAGTCCCCCGACAGGTGAGGACCTGGGCGGGGGTTTACAAGATGGTTTGGTGAGGCCACGGGGAAAAAGACGGAGTTGGTTGGACTACAATGTTGCGAAGCGAACGACTGTAGTTGCGCTTCGAGATGCGCTTTCCAGATTTCACCGTTTGTTGGACTCGCGCGACACCGGTGTGTCGCGACGGTTGTGTGGTGCTGCTGATGGTTGCAGCAGCCCCACTACACTACCTTGAAGGGTGTGCGTGCGGCAAACGTACGAACGTGTCATTACTTGTGTTTGCCAAACCGGGAACATACACCGCCCACTGCTAGCGTCGCTCCGGAGAGACCAATCTCGCCGAATGTCCGTTGCTCATGCTCGGGATCGAGCATGGGCGCAACAAGAAAGTTTGTTCACAAGGAAGGGGACTGCGCGGGTGTTGAAAAGGTTGATTACACTGGTACTAACGCAGGCGCGCTTATCATGCTAAACAACATCGCTCTTGGTTTCAGCATCCTCTGGAGCCAGACGGCGCAGTGGAATGACGACGTAAACAATTTGATGGTAGACGGGTTTCTCGTCAATCCTCCCCCGACAGTCTCCCCAAACATGCAGTATTACCGGCCATTGCGGCACTTTCGCTTTGCCGTCTGCACACGTACCTGTCCGACGATATGGTAGGAATACTGTCCGGTCATCGAGGCGACGGTTATGATTGCAACTGACACCGCAGCATAGCACGAGCCGCATACCCTCGACAGACCGATGGAGTTGATGGGGAACTCGTTTCTCACCTGCAAGATCTAGAGTGCGGAGCGAGTCAATCACGGCCGCTATTCGCTGTTTCAGTTGCTGGGTATCAAAGCGGCCTCATTTTTGTTGGTTGATTACGCACCACATTTCCAGAAATTTGTCTCTTAAAGTACGCGAAAATCACAGACTTTGCGTAATGTATCTCCGTTGAATCTTCTGGTCTCATGAGGTTTGCAGCTAAAGAGTAGACGTTCAGTGCTAATGCGATGCTGAATTTCCAAGACGCTGCAAAAGCGTTAGAAGGCGTGGTGAACTTGTTGGAAGGGAATCAACAAGCTACTGCTTTTGGCCACTTGAACACAGACCAAATTGCGAGCATCAAATGGCTGAGTTTGTGAAAAGCAAAGTTCTTGTCATTGCCTGTCGTAGTGGGGAAGACTTTCAGCTGGACGAAGAGGGAAGACGACCAGACTGTAAGTATGTCCAAGGAGTCAAAAATGCTTACTCGCATTACCCCAATCTTGTGTTGGACGAAAGAAGACCGGGATATGTAAACGGCTGCACGCATCGAGATTATATCAACAAAAGACGCATGGCATCATCAATTCCCAGTCCAATTCCACATTGGGCATTCAGACAACTACCCCACTGTCGAAACACGTAAAGTTTATAGGGGCCGAAGCAATCAAGACACGTGACGAGCGATGTTCGAACGTAAACGTGATTGCGTTTGTCACATGCCCAGCATGTCAGTGCGCGGATCCCGTCGTTGCCTCTGAAGGCCACATGCGTCCATTTCGTTGGCCCTCATCGCTCACTGATCACGTCTCCTGTGATAGCTGCAGGGACGGTGCATACATTGAATTGTCTGCACCCTGTGTCCATAATAAACTCCACATTCTCGTTATCTTGTTCTTGTCTGACGTTGAAACTCCGTATATTTTCACTCAACACTGTAACCACTCCACAGTTAAATCCTTGATCTTCGTGATCATCGCCACTGTCATCTCCGTCCTCATCATATTCAATCATGCCATCATCATCGCCATCGTGACGATCATCTTGTCCTTCATCACCAAATCTTACCGCATACGAACTGAATCTTCTCTTTTCATTTCTGTTACCCAATGTTCTTCCAGTCTTTGCTTGGCCAGTGCCAGAACCTTAGCCTTTACTCATACCACTCTCGTTGCTTTTACCTTTACCTGCTCCAATACTTGTCTTGATAGTCTTATTCCCGTAAGGTCTTGTACCACTGTGTCCTTTTTCCGTGTCGTCTGTACCACTTAACTGTCTATCTCTCTGTCCACCAGCGACCCCATTGTCTTGAGACAAAACTTTGTCATATGTCTTCGTCCGCAAATTCCGCACCGCGCTGCTGGTTGCGTGCAACTGGCGGCGATATGTCCCTGTTGACCACAGTTGAAGCTTATTCTTGGCCCGCTATTCGTGCGCCTTGCCGCAAATGCTGGTAAGCGATTATCCATTCCATTGTTTGCTACATTCGATATAACCTCCTTGTTGGTTGCATAGGCCGTAAAGCGGTCGATCAAATCATTCGTGCTGGGCCAGTCAGTGTTTCCGTATATCGGAACAAGGATTTCTCTGAACAATTCCTGGTCCACAGTCATAACCAGGTGAGTCTGGAATATTGCTTCTATAACCTCTTCGGCCGTTCCTTGTCTTCTTATCGCTGCTACCACTTCTTTCCACTCTTTTAGATACGATGCCCACGCCGCTCCATCTCTCATTCCAAGCCGGAAAAATCGGGTAAGTGACTGATAGATTGATACGGATCCACTTCCACTTCCCTGAACCACTCTTTCAAGCAACTTGTAGAAGTTTATCACATCACCGTCGATGACGCGATCATCAAAGGTTTCCTGTGCGTCCAGCTTGTCCCTGATGTCTTGGCCGATAGACTCCAAGATGATGCCAATGAGCCTTCTCTTGCGGGCGATGTACCCTTCATCTTCTTTCATCTTTTCCTCTTGTTCCTTGTCTTTCTCTTTCTCTTTCTCTTTCTCTTCATGTGCTTGCGTTGCTTCTTCATCTTGACCTTGTTGACCTTGCGAACCTGGTTGTCTTTGCTGTCCTTTTCTTCTCTTACCTGTGACATCACTCGAACTCTTTTGCCTTTGCTCCTTACCTGTGTAGAGAGCCATTCCGGCATCTCCCATCTTTAAACATAGGATCATTATCGGCATCTTTAAACTGCGCCCAATTGTCTCTTTCGAGGACAATCGGCTGGCCTTGGTACGTCAATCTCGGAGACTCTCTGCTATCCATGTCTTCACAGCTTGCCTTTGCTTTTAGAAATATCCTAATTGTGTTGGCAGATACTGTCGAAGACAGCTTAACTCAAACCCGAGGTTTGATCTTCTTCTCCGGTTTCAATTAGGATATTTTACCTGGTAGCTCTGATTAAACTTTTATGATTTAGAAGGAAAGAAACGAATCAAAGAACATCAGAAACTAGCATGGCAGAGGAGGGTCTAGAAAGAGTGTGAGTAGAGAGTAGAAATGATAGAATGATATATGATATATGATAAATATATGATAGAATGATACCGAAGAGTTGGGTGCACCACTGTGCAGATGCGAAACGGCTGCATGTTCCAACAGGTTTGCCATCTTTCTAGAAGCTTGTGCTTCTTTTCAACTTCCATTCGAATGTTGAGATCTATGATTCCAGAGTCGATATCGGTTCCCTCCCCATCAAAAAGCAATGGTTGACAAGATATGTATTCACCTTGGTTGTCCTCGGTGCGTTGTGCCCCATACTCTCCTGAATCTCTAGTGTCGTTTGAGCCTCTGCTTCAGCCACTCTACCAACTTTATCAGTCTCAGTAGCTCTAGCAGCTCAATCAGTCAACCTACCAGTCCTATCTGCCTGAACCGCTGCTCGAAACTCCGCCGAGGAGATATTTCGCAGTTGTTCAAATGAAAAGCTAAACCACCTTTGTTTCCCATCCTATTTCGACAATAACTGCAAATTGTCGATGTGCTTCCGTTCGGCAATCGTACGATCCCAGTACTTCCTATATACGTTGAGAAGTTCGATTCTACCTTCTGATATCGTATTCCCTACAAAATACCTGTACAAGCGAAGTTTGGTAGAATTATGTGTCATATCAATTGTAAATAGCACTTGTTTTTTTGGAAATGAGAAGTCAGATCTCATCCTCATCTTAGCCACGCATTCATTTCTTGAACATCAGTTTCTCTATCTGTAGCGATTTACACATATTCCATGGGCACAATATGTACAACCACATTGAGTAGTGGTTCATATCTGTGAGTAATTGGACTCTGACTGTAGAGAACCTGTCGACCGTTGCTTCAACAGGCGATTAGGATGTGTCCACTTTCGTCATATCCTCACTGCACGGTGCACACAAAGTTGCTGTCACAGTTGGGAGGCTCAACAACGAGACCTTCATCGCAGACCGACTTTTCAACGGCTCCATCGACGAGTTGGATGAGTTTTTGGCTGATTTGACTCGTGTTCTCAGCAAGTTGCGAAGCCATTTCATTTATCTGCGCGAGAAAAAACCTTTTTCTACACAGAACCAGGTTATTTTCAACAGCTGTTCACACTCTTTCTGAAGCGAGTGGCAAGTCACTTAGGCAGATCTACGTGCAGGGTGCAATAAGACTGGCTCTGCCTACCCACGGTCTGTGGAAGCTGAAGTGGCGCTATTGACAACGGAAATCTTGACTCTGTTTCCATGACGGGTAAAACCGACATAGTCAAGATTCCTGCCTTCGAAGACGATGGCTTGATATAGAGTTTCTGATGGAATTGAAACCTCCTTTTGGTGCTTTCTATCACGCAACATCAGATGGGGCGAAAGGACAGCTTGTGAGTCAGTTACTGGGGCTGTGGGAGATGTTCAGTGAGAATCGCACCGCGAAATTGGGAGGTCTGAGCGATATCTTTGCCCTGATCATTTGCTTTGCCTATTCCGACAGGAGGAGGGAGTTCAACATGACGAAATCTGTTTCGAGTGAGCAAGAATACTTGCTGCACCTCATGCACCTATTCTGCTCCGACCACGACATTAGAGAGCTGATTGAGATAGAAGAAGATTCGGTGCCGGACCTCCAGCAAGGTCCCAATCCTTCCATATCACTTATCTTTCTTCATTGACGGATATCTTTGTTGTCAATAGCATTTAATAATTGGCGACTTCACAGAGACAATCACACATACCACCAGCTTTGACTAGCAGCACAAGTGTGGCCGATCATTTCGCGTAGTAGCATTTATACTGCCCAACAGGATAGCTAATCAACATTTTGTTCTATTTTCTCTCGAACTCATCATGGCGATCTCTTCACTTGTTTTCCATTTTTGGTACCCCAACAGTAGGAGTCGTTTCTTGAGAGCTCTCGTCTTCGTCATTTTGAATTCATGTAACATAACACATTCGAAGACTGTGCGATCGTTTGGACGATGGAGCTTTTAATTGCATTGGCAGAGGCCTCTGCAAAAGACATAGAAGAGCGACCATCCAGTGCTCCAAGTGAGTGAAGATGCTAAGATTCTATGTAGATTTGTGTGCTAACGACGCATGTTGATTTAGTGGACGAAGTCAATGGGCAGCTACTTCTGGAGATATTGGTGAGCCCTTGGGAGAGAAAAACTCTCTATAGATCCGCGCGCTGGAGGGATGAAAGTTGAGGAACTCCGAGTCATCGCGGGGGACCTTTACATCCCAAGCTCAGGAAAGCGCAAAGAGTGGCGCATCGAAGCTATCGAGAACAATCTCAAGCGTGAAAAGGAGCTAGATGCGATGGGGTAAGCGGCGCATGTTTCCCCGTGGCGATGGACCCAGCTGTGTGCTGGAGTGAAGCCGATGATGCGGCTCGCGGTTGCGAGCGCATGTTCCCCCCGGCGATGGACCCAGCTGTGTGCTGGAGTGAAGCCGATGATGCGGCTAATCTCAGAAGGTGCAAAAATACGTTCCCAAGAATACGTAATATCATATTCTCCAAATACAAGGACGGCCTGCTTTTGTCCCAGTCCGCTGCCACGCGAATGCATTTGGAGTTTAACGCTACACGGGAAAATAATCCGTTGTGGCAAAACGTACGCGTCGATTTCAAGTCGCCAATTGTTGGGAATCAATCCAGACAACATCGATTTCCAAGCAGCCTCTGCAGTGAAGGGAAAGGATATCTATGAGATTTTCAATTCCAATATGAAATCGTACGACAATTGCAAGTTGAACTGGGAAAGGCCTGGTCACCATCAGAACATTGGATTTTGGCAGTTTTGCTCAAATTGCGACCTGTTGTACTTATTTTATTGGATGAGAAACCTGAAATTCCCTGAGACGGAGAGGTTTGTTCGAGAGTCCACTAAAGGCTTAGTTTTTGGTGGATTGAACACCGCAAGTTCGCCAGTTGGTTGGATGAACACTTCTCCGTCTGCTCTATCTTCCGCCGAATTATGCACACCTGTACCTGACAGCACCCGTTCACTCCTTTCAAAGAGGAGTAGCTCCACTGCTTTCAAGAACGATCTCATTGCCAACCAAAAGCGCAAATTGGAGCTGATGGAGCAGGTTCATAAGGTCGGTGTTGAAAAATCGTTCGCAGCAAAGTGCCTTTCACAACTGCAGCATCAAGCAGTTGAAACAGACGGTCGAAACTGTTGTTCTGTGTGTGCCGTGGGTGCGGTGGTGCTGTTTTCTTCCTGGTGCTCTATATTTCCGAGATGAGAGTCGTTGCAAACAACAGAACTGCGAACTGCAAGCGGTTGCGAGGTTGACATTAGACGCACAAGTGCGCGAAAGCTCGTTAGTTCGCGCAAATATGCGCCAACCCTCACCATATTTGATGGTAACAAAGGACACAAGGACCACAAACTGGCAAATCCGACATCAAGTATATTGTATATAATTAATAATTAATAATTAAATTGGAAGGTGATGTGACAATGTGTGACAATGTGACAATGTGTGCGCAACAAATAATTTAGTTCGCTATTACTCAGGGTTAGCAATACATGTCATAATCACGTCGCGGTCGCTTTTCCGCTGGGGTATCCTCTTCAGAGTCTGTTGTATCGTCTCGTCTTCGCGTTGGTGTGGTCATAACTGCAGACAATATTGCAGACTGCGTCGTTGAAACAGTATCACGCACTCCTCTTACGAAGTTCATCATTTCGTCCAAGGTTGGGGGACAAATATGAGAGGTTGAACCTTGCGCATGGCAAAATGAAGGTGGTGTCTCTGGCAAGGCGATTATTTCTTCTTGGGACGAAGGATAGTTTCTCTCCTTTGTGGACGACAGAGCCGTGGAGGCGTTAGCGCTTCGCAATCGAGAAACCAGTCGACTTGCCAAGGACGGTCGACGACGCCGATGACAACGTCTTCAGCCTCATTTTCTCCTCCCTCTTGGATTTCTCTGAGACGACTTCGGCGTCGTCTACGGCCGGAGCAAACGCTCCTGATATAAAGTATCGATTTGTTGTCTGAACACAAGAAACAGGCATGGTCAACCACAAAAATTGGCCAATGAAAAACAACTTACTCTTCGGCTGTCGTAGGTTCGCGGGTCAAAAATAATTGCTCTGACGTCTTCGATTGAAGTATTGGTAGGATCATGAATCATTCTCCATAGTGTTGTTGCTTCGTTGAAATCAATCTTGCGGTATTGCGCGATGAAATCCGGGGTGAGAATGTAGTTTTGCGATTGCATCATGTACAGCAGCGCAAAATCAACTGGCACCACAACTGGTGCGAAACATCGCTTATTACAGCGAAAGCACTCATTAAAGAAGTTCTTCATGTTGATGATTTTTTTGTTATCGTCAATGTTGGATAGCATGGAGGTGTGCTCCCGTCGGCCTTGATCCAAGTCGGCTCGCGAGACGTTGTGAAGGCGAATTTGGTAATGAGGTTGACCTACAAAACCTTTTGTAATTCTCGTGTTCGATTGAAACAATGAATAGACACACCCACCTACCTTCGTCTTTCGTCACATACCCAATCATGGTGGAGAAAGCTTGGCCTCTGCCCAATACTTTCAAAACAACTCGATAGCCAGTCAAACTGTGGACAGCTCCCTTTATTTCTTGTTTGATCATCTTCGTGATATCCGAAATAGCCGAGGCATCCGAAGGGTATCGCATGGAGAACGTTCCTTGTAAGTGCAGATTGAACGCGCGATGACCAACCTCGGTCGATATCCCACTTTTTATAGCATACTTCGTCAAGAACGTATGAATAACATCCAACAGCTCCGCAGCAACATCTTGTTTCAGTCTTGAAATCGTCAAAGAGAAGTTATTGATTGGGTAATGCGCGTGTCCAGGCGGATTAGTGTACTTGGTGATCGGAGCCGCGGCAGCAGCAGATCGAGGTCTTCCTCGCGCTTTCTTTGTCGGCGTCACCGTCATCATGTCCGATGCCTCCGGCCCCCCGACTGTACAGGATGATGACTGCGGCCTCTCAACTACGCGCGATGACGATTTCGCCATCCTAACGTAGCTCACACGAGGCTGGATGCATTGACGGGCGGGTCTCTTCTTGTTGCAGATTTCAAAATCGTCACTGCCAAGATCATCAAACTCAGCATCATCTTCTTCTGACTCATAGTCATCATCGACAATGAAGTCATCGAGACTGGAGTCCTTGTCACTGCAGTCTTCAGCATCTTGATTGCCGTCGTCATCGGAAGCAAAAGCTTCCTCATCGAACAGCAAGCGCCTTCTCGTCATCACCAAACCATTAAATTGTGGTTTGATGTTCTATTTGATGCGAATGATGCTACAGAGACCAGATTGTTCTTTGAAGAAGTATTTCACGGTGGTGGTCGAAATTGGTGGTCTCAAGCCATTCGAAGCCACCAACTTCAACCACTACCGCGGAATCCCACCTCATTTTTGATCCACTGGTTACCATTCCAACTAAAGTTAGGTAGATTTCCGCGGTGGTGGTTGAAGTTGGTGGCTTCGGGTGGCTTGAGACGACGAATTTCAGCCACTGCGGCGGAAAACTTCATCATATTTGCTTGAATCATTTGTTAGCCTTTTATCTAATTGTTTCAACTCACAGCACAATACAATAGATTTGAGTTTTGTGGTTGAATCTTTATAATGTCTATTACATCAACCTCTTCTATAGGCTCACCTTCCAAGCGTATTGAGCTGCCAGACCAGAACGTACTGGATTGCCCAAGTGAACTTTGCAACGGCTGGCTCAGAATATTTGCCGATCCCATCTCGCCAGGAAAGCCAAACTTCGTGAGATGCTCGTCGGAGGTAGGTGGAATCGCACCACCCACTTGTAATGCGAAGGTAATGTTCTCTAAATTCGAAAGCATGTGTGTGCTCACGGATCATAAGAAAACAAGCTATTATTGCCTCCCCACGACAAGGAAATGTCTGGGTGCATGCTGCCTGTTACTCGGAAACGACGGCAGCCTTCTCTCACTGCCAACGTTGCCGTAAAGTCATCAGCAACGAAGTCGAAGCATTACCGTCGTCTTGCGGCGGGACACAAGGATACTGCCACAGGAGCTGCTTGCCAAAACTGAAACGGCCTATGGGTTATGACGATGATGATTGTCATGATGACGACGACATCATCGACTCTCAGCAGGATTCTTTACTTTCCACTCAAAGCAACGACGCTTCTCCTGCAGTAAACTCGTCACCGCCAAAGCGTAGCCGACGTTTGTAGATGCATGAAGTAATTTTTCATAATTTAACGCTAAACATTAATTTCGACGTTGCGACGACAATGTCGTGTTGAATCATGGCAACAGTTGATCTTCTTTAATATCAAATTCTCCTTCAGGTATAATGCTCCAACGCGTCCCCTCCGGCTTCCTGGGTATCCCCAAGGAAGCCGTGAGAGAGGGCAATCAAGGCCGATGGTTTTCCGGCGTTTTCCGCGAGGGTCCTTGCCACGCCGTTGTCCGCCGGATGTCCTCGCGGTCGCCCAGCACATTTACGGCTCGCCGCCAAGCACCGAAGCGCAGCCGATGAATGGAATCGGCTGACTTTGACTTCCAGCGCTGTCTTGCTGTTTGCCCAGATCAGTGCAGGCCATTTTAACATTAGTGGAGCAATTGTCACCGACCACGAACAGAACGTTGGATACATTTCTATCATATGTCTTCAAGATGGACCAAATGTATTGGGCATGGCCATCGGCTGAATAGTCCGCCTGGTCAAGCAAGGGTGCAATGGACAGCAGAACCTTTTCCTGAAAAGAAACCTTTTTTCCCGATTCCATACTGATTGCATCTGCACTGTACACTGCAAACACGGCAACATAATGGATGTTTGCATAGTCACATGTCCAGCCATCGAAGATGATGCCAAATGCGTCCCCCCGGGGGTTCTTCCTTAATTGTGTCACAATGGACTTCCCAAGTTTTCTCCATGGTTCGGACAAATGTCTTGATAGAAATGGATTGATACTTGACTGCCTGACGAAAGCCATTTCTCTCCTCAACGCTGAAAGGAAGGCATTCTCCAATCACGAATTGCATCCATTTGAAGCGTAATTCCACGTCTGCAGAGTAGCCAAACCCGGAAATTCTTGATTGCTGCAGTGCCTTCGAACCGGGATTCGAACTCCCTTCTTCAAGTCTAATTGCATCGAGAACGATCTGCTTGTAATGATGGTCATGATTTCTAGACTTGATATGATTGAGCCTACAGAAAATATTTAATTCGGAGTTCAGAATACGGCGTCAAAATGATGGGTAGTCACTAACAAGTTTGTGGGTCCATGACCGGCAGTAATTTCTCGTGCTGGAGATCCACTGTTGTTTCTATCCGCAGCTTGGCGTGCACAGATATCACCGGTGAAAGACTTCTTCACACTTTCTCTTTTCTTCTTGATAGCTGCATACTCCGGGAAGAAACTTTTCAGTGTAACACGCTGAAAATTCGGATGATCATGCATGTTGTCGATTGTCCATCGACAACTCATCTTGGTAGTGCTCGAATTGGCATTAAAACGCTCCATGGTTACTTTCTTTTGCTCTGAATAATTTACAAAAATAGTAATGAACTTGATCCAAATGATAGATTAAAATCTTCTCGCTTCGCTTCCATTCATTGTCAACACGTCAACACATTCGACCTGACAATCAACTTGGTGGCAGAACGACACCGCGACACCGCGACACCGACAAGTCGCATTAAGTCACACTTCATGCGCCACCTTCGTCACAGTGAATTACTTAATTCGGCTTGAGAACAAGTGCGCCTGAATTAATTCGTTATTTCCTCAACAGCGAATTACTTAATTCCTCAATAAGTAATGCAAATTAAGTCCACTTAAACTTAAGTTTTCCCTAGCCCTGAGCTTACCTGGATTCACAAAATTCACACAATCCCAAAAGCAACAAGACCAGTCCTCCTGTCCCTGTAGCCACCGTAGTATACACTACGGTTTCACAAAGGGAAAATGTTTTGTTTGTAAAACTACATTATACAAACAAATACATGAATGAACGAGCAAAGAACGAACGAAATCGTAGCTATTTGGTTTTTTAACCGGTGAGATACCGGGTCCATGATCGCATTGGTGACGTGCTGCCGCGGTTGGAGTTGTTGCCACTGGCACTTTGCACCGAGATAGGCCGAGACGCACTGCCGGGTGTGGAGACGCTGCCTGGACGTACACCCGTTGCTGCAGCTGTAGACGAGGGCGGAGATGACACGGGACGCAGGATGGAACGGGACTCGGTCGTCTCGCCGTCGTCATCGTCCTCTTCTTCTTCCGCACCACGATCCGTCGCCGCCATCGAAGCACGGGCTAAGAACTCGTCAATCAGCTGCTCTTCGTCATCGTTGGCCGTGCCGCTACCACTGCCGTTGTCATCATCGTCCCCATCATCGTCACGGGACTTCGACGGACCTCCACCAGTACCGCCACCGCCATGCGTCACGACTCCTTCGTCACGACCGCCCCCACCGACCGCCTTCGATGCCGACGACGCAGAAGAAGACGACGACGATGACGGCGTTGACGAGGAGAACGTGAAGGTCTTCAGCAGCGACGTGATCTTCTTCTTCGACTTCTTCGACAAGTCTTT
>SMOI01000492.1:6964-20737 GCA_008000375.1 Poteriospumella lacustris | reverse complement strand
GTCGTTCAAGAAAAACTCAATTGAGAAACATACACAATTGCATGTACTTCTAATTAAAGCAACGTAACAAACAATTGAACAGAGAAAACAAAGAAGTAAACAATAAACAAAGAACAAGTGTTATGCCAGATACCTGCGATGTAGACAGGAGCCACGTCTCGAAGAACTTCTCGTGTGGACACCTTTGTTCGGTCGTTCTCCATCGCGGTTAATCCAGTCGTCGCAACAATAGTCAATAGCTCCTTCAGGTAAAGATTCTATCACCTTGACAACATATCCAATATCTTGGCTTCTGCTTGCTTTGCTGCTGGGACCTGTCCCAGGCCCATTGACGCGAAATTTGTAACGCTCGCTGAGGGCACGATGACGACGAGCGAGTCGACGATGCAAAAGCAACCGACAGGGCCACCAGTTGTTCTCTGGACTTGTTTTTCACTAGTAATTTGGTACTTGATATGCATATATTGCGCTTTATCGGGTGTGTGATCGTTCGTTTTATCTCGATAGGACTAGCTTTCGGTTGTTCAAAGTGTGAAGAAGAGTGGGTATTCTTTGCGTAGACAGTGACTTCAATGATGGTCGCCACAGTTCTGCGATGTGCTTTCGCTCTTTTAGCCATCGTAGTTCAAGCTACGGGGTTTCAAATCGTTCCCAAACACTATTCCTTATGTTTTCCACCTTCTTCGATGAGCAGACAGGTTTTTCCTCGTTTTTCCTTGGTCTCTCTCACACGAAATAGTCCTCCAGCAGGTATCAGAAGTAACACGGACTTAGCCATGGGATCGAACGAAGATACTCACCAGGGACATAGAAAATCCTTAGAAGAAGAGTTATCAAAGCATTTGGCGACAATGACCAGTGCGTCGTCGACGGTAGACGAGAAAGTGGCAGCGCTACGGAACATCTCCTTACGGAAGTTCCGTGGATCGAAACAGCTGGTGAACATCGCAGAAATCATCCACAATCACTTCCAAGCGATTGTAGAAGATATCAAAGTGACCGTGCTGCCTGAAATCGTCTGGAGTTTAGGTTTCTGCGGGTTTTCGGTGAGCACATCGAGGTATGCACCATTCCTCGAACGACTGATCCAGCGAACGGCCAAGGCAGCACCGCAATTGACCCATCCCATGCTCATCAAATGTTTCCTTGGACTTGGTTCGTTGGGCTTTCAAAGCTCCTCCGCTGGTCCATCCTCCTCGTCATCATCGCAGCGCTTGACAGGCAGCCTGACCGCTATCGTCGATGCACTGCTGGCCCAGCACTCGCAGCTGTCGCTGACCTCGACAACGAACGTCGTTCATGGGTGCTATGTGATGCGAATTCGTTGGAAAGATCTGTCACCTCGTAGTCAAGCGCATCTGGCAGCGCTAATTCAACGGACGGCAACGACGTTGCAGCCGCTGCCCAGTGGTCACAGTGATGCACTCAACGCTCCGCAGCTGTTTTTCCACTTGTCGACGATGGGACTCACCAAGTCACAGGCTGTTGCTGTCGGTATTGATACAGCTTTGTTGGTGATCGCGGAGCAAGCGCTATGGTCGTTGACTCAACCCAAACAAGCCGCTACAGTCGCTGCCGCTGCCCCTGTGACCGCTACGGCCATTGCGACAGCAACAGCAACACCAGCAACTACTACCACCACGAGTCGTGACGATAAAACCTTATTGCAAGTCCCACAACTCGCAGCGAATACGGTTTATGGCCTGGGCAAAGTTGGTTTCGTGTACAAAGCGTTACCCGAGACCATGCGCACGCAGTTACATGCCGCGTTAGAGACGACACTGCTGCAGATGTCCCCACGTGAATTGTCGGCCACCTGCTACGGGTACGTACGGTTTGTCATTGTCATTGTCGTTGCTGTTGTTGTCTTGTACTGATCTGTGCTGTTGTAACGCCATTCTCTCTCGCTTTGGGTGCATACAGGTTGGGCCTACTGAATACCCCCTGGTCCGTGTTGCCCACCACCGTTCGGAAGGCCTTGCTGCAACGAAGCATTGAAATGGCCCCTTCCGCAAATGCCCAAGCGTTGACGAATATCTTGTATGGTCTCTGTCTCATGCAAGCACCGCTGTCAATCTTTCCCACGTCCTTTAAGGACGCGGTGCATGCTCAAATCGTGGCGTTGTTTACGCAACGGAAACATTTCTCGCGCGCCAACAAACAATCCTTGTCGAATGTTCTGTATTCCCTGGCGAATACAGGTTACCAATGGTCGGATATCCCACCGTCTACCCGTGCTGCCTTGCTGCAGGGTATCAATACCTACGCGGAGTTTTTCATCCCACAGGAGTTGTCCGTCACGGTGAGCTCGTACGTGCCCTCACAACTGCTTGTACGGTGTTTGTCCTGGAGCGGTGTGCTGACCTTTGTTGTGCCGCTGTGTTGCTGTGTTGGTGTTGGTGTTGGTGTAGGCTGGGCATGCTGCGTGCTCCTTTTGAAACGGTTTTCCCTGTGGTCGAGGCCAGTCTCACGGCGGCTTTCGTCCGTCTGGAACGTGAGCTGTATACGTTACACAGCATCTGCACCTTGTTAAGTGGATTCGCGCGAATGGGTGCTTATTGGGAGAAGCTCCCCACGGCGATTCAAGACGTCGCATGGCGTATCATCGCCGCGGGACGGAACCCCACCGATGTGAGTGTCCCGTGTATTCTACATGCGTTTGGGCAGTTGGATCTCCACTGGGCGACGTTACCCTTGTCGATCCAACGTCATTTGATGTCGCTGTCGGCGGGTCTGGTCCTGCGTGAACAATCGCTGGCGAATACCATTTTTGGCTTGGGGATGATGGAAGCGACGTGGGAGATGTTGGACGCGCCGTTGACGACGACGTTGGTATCGGCGTTGCAGGATCCAGCGAGTCTCGCGGAATGTTACCCGCAGCATTTGTCGAATGTGGTCTGGGGTCTCAGTCGATTGGCCATCCCCCGGTCGGTGGTACCCTGGACGATGTTGCTCACCCCCATTGTGACGGCGGCCCCTCGTATGAGCATGAAGGAACTGGCGCAGGTGATTTACGGTTTGGGCACCTTGGAATTTGCGTGGACCGAGGTGCCCCTGGAGGTCGTAGAGGCTCTGGCCGATGCGATTGGCGCCTATGCCCAGTCGTTTACATCACAGGACATTGCGAACATGATGTACGCCGTGACATTGATGTGTTACGACGTCGATTTCGTGGTGCTGGACGCGTCACCATCGGCGCCGAGACAGAAGGAGGACGCCGCCACCGCGTACCGTTATGCCCACGCGGCCGCCACGGTGATGGAAGCCTTGTTGGCCAAGTACCATGCGCATGCCCAGGACTGGGGTGCCGCCTACCAGCAACACGACCAATATCAAATCTTCTTGTTGTGGCTCGAAGCGGTCACCGCCCGATGTTCGACGTTGAAGACGCAATTGACTCGTTATTGGCCCACGGCGACACAGGCGGTGACGGGCCCGTCCGCGACGGTTCCTTCGATTACCCATGGGCGTATCTGCCATGGTCTACAACACCGATTGCGATACATCTCACCCGGATTCACGCTGTTCAACGAGTTTTTAGGCTTTACGGGTGTCTTTCCGATGGACATGGCGGTGTATCACGACGAGGTGCTCGTGGCCTTCATTGAAGTCGACGGGGCCTTCCACTACCGCACCTGTCCAGAGACCGGCACCGTCACGTTGCGACGTATCGATCGTCTGAAGGAGTCGCTCTATCGACAACGATTTCCCGAGATCCCCACGATACGCATCGCCGCGTCCCAGTCCCCGTTCCAAGTGGTGACGCGTACGATGGCGGCGGTGTTGTTGGGTGAGTTTGATCCCCGCGTGGGACGGTGGCGTCGGGAGGGGAAAACCGTCATCATTCGTGATCGTGTGTCGATCGCCTCTTCTGCTGAGGCAGTGGACGATGGCGGGAAGGACACGGACGGTGGTGGGGACGACCGAGGAGACGAGGCGGAGGAGGACGGGTCCTGGGCGGAGAACGAGGCGGAGGCGATCGGTGGTGTGGGTAGTGGCGGTGGCGGTGGCGGTAGCGGTGGTGTTGGTGGTCGTGGAGAGAGCGCCGCTCTCGCCGATGTTGGCCGTCACATGGACATGGACGTGGTCGTGCGACGCCTACGACCCGTAGGCACCGCGTTTGTGGAAGAAATTGTGCCGTATGCGATGGAGTGGCAGCGAATGGTAGAAAGTGATGAACTCGCGGAGCCATCTGCCAGTATCAGCAGCAATATCACTGCCACTGCCACTCCCACTGCCACCAGTGCGAGTGAGTCACCGGTGTTGACGCTGGTCGGGGGCGCCAAGAACACCCGTCCCACCCGATTGTCCGCGTCGAAGACCAAGTCCATCGACCATGTTTTCTCGTCGAAAACGGCTGTTTGTCTCGTGGACAACGAAGAAGAAGGAAACGGCGATGCGGCCAGCAGCAGCGTCGTCGCCGCCTTGGAGCCGCGACCATGCACATCGCCATCGGCAGTCGGCGTCGCCGTCGTACCCGTGCGACGGCGAGGTCGTCCTCCCAAGAACTAACTAACGCTTGCGTAGCTTAGCTTAGCAAAACGAAACGATTGTGCACCCAGAGGGAAATGAAACAAACGACGGTTGGTTAAAAGTATGCTGTTTACACCGGAGGCTAACTCACAATAACTACCGACGACGCTCCCGCTCAGGGAGGAGAGAGTCCCCAGCTATAATAGCGGTCGTCTTCGTAGTTAATGGGGTTGTCGCCGCCGCCGCCGCCGTCGTCGTCGTTGTCGCTATCGCTGTCGTCTTCACTCGCCGTGTCCATAAACAACCCACGGTCTAACAAACCATCCTGGATCGCATGCCATACGTGTCGCTTGCCTTCACCCGTCACCGCCGAAAAGCGCACGGGCATCTCCGGTGGTAAGTGCATCGCCTCCTGCAGCCGCCGCATCGACGCGTCCACTTCGTTGGGGCTCAGCTTGTCGACCTTAGTCGCGACGACGACGTAGTTGCCACCGATTTCGTTCAGAAACTATTCAACAACAACAACAAAAAGGCAGGGTGATACCCACGGGGGTAGGTGTAAATGGAAAGTCGGAGAGAGAGAGAGAGAGAGGGAGAGAGACAAGCCGCGAAGTGTACACTCACCTCGACCATTTGTACGTCGGCGGCCTGTGGCTCACGACGAGCGTCCACGAGCAGACACGTCATCTTCAAGGCACCGCGTTCACGGATATATTCATTGACAAAACGAGAGATACGCTGTTGGATGTCCTTGGCAATTTTCGCATAGCCATATCCGGGTAGATCCGTGAAGATGCAGATGTCACCGTCGGCGTCCCCACAGAGAAACTGGTTCATCATCTGCGTACGACCCGGTTGTTTGCTTTCTACCGCAATGGCTTTGTGTAAACCACTGATTGCATTGAGTAAGGACGATTTTCCGACGTTGGAACGACCAACAAAGGCGACTTCCGGCACACTGTACGAGGGCATCGCTGCCAACGCATCGTACGAGCCCAGAAAATGAAAGAATTTTGTGGAATCCAAGCGGAAATGGCGACATGTGACTATATTCTTGCCAAGAATGTTTTGTCGCGTCAAGATCTTCCCTGGGGGTGGTTTCGGTGTGTCCGGATGAGAAGGCGTCACTGTCGGACGGGGAGAGGCAACCGTCAAAGTTCCTTGAGGGGGCTTTGTGGGCCTTATCCTCCCCCGCGGACTGCTCTGGTATCTTTTGAATAGCTTTGGGTCACTGTTTTGTGTCTTCGACTTGCTTGTCTCACCATGTAGCCTGTTGTGAGGCAAACGAGCAGATGACAGTCGCAGCCCTCGCGGTGCGTCCACCAGCGCTCTGAAGCCATCGCTCCAGGGTACGACCATGCTCAGCCATGCCAAACACCACCAAAGTACCGTTTTCTTCATTCAATCGGGATTCGGAAAGCTCGTTCCATTGTAGACGGCGATATTATCGACTCCAAGCTCCAAGGGTCAAAAAAACGAGGATGCAACGCTTTGTGTACAATACACTTATCTGTAGCTGAACATATTAGAGATTTTAAGTCGTCATTATGTACGAGATCGCTCCTTGTTTTTCGTTGGGATTCCTCCTCCTGTGATCGTGTTGGTATTGGAAGACTTCCCGTCTGACGTGAAACAGATAACAAATCTCACCCTATACTTGCTTTGAAATGAGTGATAGCAAACCAATCGATGCTTCTCCCGATGACGTGGAGGAGAAAGTCGAACTTCCTAATTGGATGTTCGACATCGACGACGAGGACGAATCCGCCAACTCATCGAAGACTTTGTTTCAAGAGCTTGAAATAGACCCCGGACACATTTACAGGTATGAATGAAACGACTTGTTTGTGTGTCAATGATTATATTGCCTCAAGTCTCATGTACTGTTTTATTTGGTGGCAGGAACATCATGTGGATGTTAATTGGACCTTGTTACCGGATATTGGGACGCCCATACAAGCGCCATCCTCTACATGCGTCATCTTCTGTCAACAACCGAAGGAGTATCGACTTTTGGGGACCATGCGCAGTCGTTAGCATATTCAGTTTGGTGCTGTGGCTGGGGCGAGTACGCGAAGTACCGTGGATCTATCTCATGTGGAGCATTGCCGCCACGGTCAACCACCTCGTCAGTCGAGTTTGGTATCATTCATCGCTGATGATTCACGTGGCACTCCTCGGCTACGCAACGGTACCATTGATTCCCTTCGCCATCATAATTGTCATCTTCAACCCTCCCGTGTGGATCAGCACGACGCTGGAAGTACTCTCAATCATATGGGCATCGCTCTCCGCCATCACATCCTATGCAACAATTATGATTGTGCCTGCAGAGCAACGTCCTCGACTGAGGCTTCTTTATCCAACAGCCGTTGTTATGGCACTCTATCTGACGTCACTTCTTCCAGTGGGGAGGAAGTAGAAGAAGCTGTGCACGTTGCGCTGCCTTCCTGGCTTTTCTTGTAAATAGTAAATGATGCGACAATTTGTTCATTAGAGTCTCTGAATATCTGAATACCTTGCCATTTTCGGTTTGCATGTGGGCCTAACAAGGGGGGCGGCCCGCGGTTAGGGGGGAGCCCTATATAGTATATATAGGCTCCCCTCCTAACCGCAGGGCCGGCCCCCTTGTGGTGGGCAGTTCTCTCTCACCCATATGTATGAAACAAATTGTTGAATCGAATGATGTATTTCACTTACAATAGCGGCTCCTGGCGTTCATGCTGGTTTTGCAAGCCTCCCAACGCCGCAACGTATGTATATAGTAGTCGGGTATTCTCCTTCGGTAGTGCCTATCATCACAAGCGGAGTCCCCCGTGGTAAGCTGGAAGGACAAGAAGTTGCGGTTATTTAGTGAATATACATGAAACTTGTTTGGTACATGATACGTAGCTTAGTACCACTGCCACTGCTTTTGCAATCGTTATCAGAGCCCGTGAAAGACAAAAACAAGGATAAACAAATGGAGGATTGCGTGGCTGAAGACGAACCGAAACTACCCACGAAACTAACTTATGCATCGGAATTTCTTGGAGAAGGGCCAATTGCTTCATGGAACATATCTCTGCAAAAGGGGCACTTCAAGTGAATCGCTTCAACTCCATCTTGCCCTACGACTACTGTTGTTCTAGCTTCAGAACGCATCACTTGAGGGAAGCAAAACTCACAGACCCATTGATAGCAGGTGCCACATTGATACCCGGAGAGGTCCATGCAATCACACAGACTGCACTTGTTTTCTTCACCAAGCATAGCCTTCTCAGCATCCTTCATTTTGCGGAGTGCACGAGCGAATGCATCAACAAAAGCGCAATGCTGGTTTTTCAAGTCCTCCAAGCGTTGAACAAATTCAGACGTCGTCATAAAGTCGTCATCGAACATGACTCCTCTCGGTGGGAGGTGAGTATGTTGAGGGTCAAAGACAGTTATGAGTCTTGCTCTACCCTCTGCAATTAATGTGCCGACTTTATTTGTCGCTTGGCGGGGTCCAAAGACAGGAAAGTAATTGCGCGAATCGTCTATGACGAACAACCAGAACAAACACAAAGAAGGAATAAAAATATTCCCATCGCAACAAATAATGATGACATAATTTACCTGCTTGAGATTGTGCGTCACGGTGGTGAGCAATAGGATGCTCACACCCTGGAACCGGACAAATCCCTGTCAAAGGATCAAGACCTCGAGACTCCAAATACTGAATAGTCAAATTGCACAAGGACATTTTATTATGTGGACATTTTATTATGTGCCAGCGAAGGAACCAGTCAAACGATTGTGAAATGATGAAAGAATAAAGAAAAGGAAGGAGCCTTTGCAATTCAACGACTGCCAATCCCACGTGGTATCCCTCAAGTTCTGCTGTCGTCATCGTCGTCGTGTTCGTGACCGACGGACGGCAGGCATGCAACAGCCAGCCAAATGCAAGTTATACTCTAGGTACTGTATAACAAACCAGTGTTCAGAAGATGTACCACAAGTTTGGTAGATGATATCTATATATCTACTATAGTATATATCTATAATCCACACGCGGTGCCAGTAATATCAAAAGGGGAGGCGACTCTCTGTCTACATACAACAAAACGGTATTATTATTCTGAAGGACAAAACAAAAGTAAAAAGAATTCTCTCCGACTGGGAATTGAACCCAGATCTCCCGCGTGACAGGCGGGTATACTGACCACTATACTATCGGAGAACATGAAATCGGGATGCAGCAGTCAAATAGGGAGGTCTGTTATCAGCGTGACTTTGGTTCGTTGATCTTGCTCCTGCTGGATTTTGTATATCTGTTTGCCGGAGGATTCTACATATATCACATCTCTGTGTGTCTTGTAATCTGTTCGTTGAACGGTAATCATGGCAGTAGCCGTCGGAGATCAACGGCGAAACAAGGAAGCGCAGGAGTTTCTGGTTCAAGAATTGGCGAAAGGTGAAGAAGATGGCATTCCCAACCTGCTGCGAACAGCCATAGAGGTAAAGGTTGCTGCTCATGGTCGACTACATTTACTCTGAATCACGCATTGTACACATTTATTTCTTAGCGGGGATGGTTTGCTTCGATTCCTGGCTTCCTCGTCGAAGCGAAGAAGAAGAAAGAGACAGAGATCGATCGTATTTGCTCCCGTCACTACACCGATTTCTTGGGCTCCGTTCACGAACTGTTGAAGATGAAAGGATCAGTCCAAGAATTAAAAGCACTGGTATTCGAAATAAACAGCAAATTCAATTCCACGGGCGGAGAACTGGTCGACGCACTGAACGATTTGTCCAACATTCAAATGGAACGCGATCACGCCAAGCGATTACTCGAATCAGCAATAGCCTGCAAAGAACTATCGGGAAGACTAATAGAAGTTCGACAAAGTTTGGAGCGCGATCAGCACTATCAAGCGATGCGGCTCATTCAAGCGGTGCAGGCCGAACAAACGAATCCACTCGTGCGGCCCATGGCTCGGCAGTTGCAAACGTGGTTGCCGATCGCGAAAAACAAATTATTATACGCCGCACGATCGGAAGCAGATGCCTTTGTACAAGGATTACGCGACAAAATGTCGTTGATTGGGAACACGTTGCTGGTCCGTCAATCGCGTGCGAGTTTGCAGTACTATCACACGTCGGTGATGAATGCGACCCTTACCGAGGGTGGCTTTGAAGGCAATTACATGGGTCGTGAGTTGACCTTGACGCAATCTGCCCGTGAATATGCGACATCGATGTCCTCGTCGGCACGTGCGACGATCGCTCTGGGTTATATCCTGCTGAACGCGGGCAGTTTCCGGTTGCATCAACATATCGGGAAAGGTTTCAACGTCGAAACGTTCATCCCCATTCATTTCACATTGCCGCATAACCGTGAAGGTGCAGAATTGGTGGATTATAAACTGGGAGAGATTGCCCCGTTGCACAAAGCGTTGCATATCTATGACGAGCTGGGTCTCGTGCATAACTTCCATGACCATTACCGTCACGACCGTCGCGATATCTTCACGAAGATATTGAAAGTCTTTGAACGCAATGCGAATTCGTTGGGGTTGGTCCGAGCGATTCCGAAGTTCTTTGACGAGTTGACGGGGTTCTTTGCCATTGAATGCATCATGGGCAACATGATCGATGGCCATCGGGAGCTGTTCGCCGCCAGTGAGTTGGAGAGCTTGTGGATTGAAGCCATGACGAAGCTACGGGACGTCACGTTGTTGATGGGGATCACGTTGACGTCGCCGTTTGAATTGTTGCAATTGAAAGAAGAAATGTTGTTGTTGATGCACATGATGGCGGACGAAGTCATTGGCATGGACATGGGGGCGTTGCTGACGGTCATGTGGACCCTGTTCGATGCCTTCGATGCCCTCTCCGTGCAACATTTGACGATACAAATCCGTGACGCCTTGGATCAATCCTCGTATCAACGCTACGTCGTCACCAGCCCCGAGGTGTACCAGTTGCACATCAAACACTTCCGTCTCGATATGATCGACGTGAACCAAGACACGCCGCAGTATCAAGCGAAGTTTGGTGGTGGTGGCGGTGGCGGAAGTGGAGGTGGTGGCCTGGGTGGTGGTGGTGGCGGTGGCCTGGGTGGTGGTGTGGGCGGCGGCGGTGGAATGGGTGGCGGGATGATGGACGTCGATGCGCATCTCGACGCCTTGGAACAAGAGCTGGGCTTGTCCACCGCCAACCCTTCCGCCGCGTTGAGCAGCAGTATCAGCGGTGCCAGCAACGGCAACGGTGTGAGCTCGTCGACGGCGACGTCGTCATCGACGGGCGGTGGCGGCGTTGGTGGTGGCGGCGGTGGTGTTTACCACAGCAACGTACCATTCAGTGTGCACGGCGGTGGCGGCAGCGGTGGCGGTGGTGGTGACGACTACGACTACGGGGGCCACTCGTCAAAGTTCCTCGCCCAAACGTACCCGTTCTCGGCCTTTGTTCCAGTGATTCTCACCGAGTTACAATTCGCCCTGACGCGGCTGTTTCTCTTCGCGATGGTGCCCGCCCCCGAGGCCTGGACCCGTCACCGACGTCAACAAGACAAAATGGCCCGATTGGTGGCGGCGCAGGGTGGCAATGGCAACGCCATGATGCTCGACACCGCCACTACCGCCGCCGCCGCCGCCTCCGCCTCCTCCTCCGCCATGGGCGAGTCCAAACGCAGCATGACGCCCACCAATGGCGGCGGCGGTGGTAGTGGCGGCGGGGGCGGGGGCGGTGGCGGTGCTGGTGCCGCGGCGACGACCACCGCTGGTGGTGGTCACGTACAAGCCGCCGCCGCTACGACGACCGCCGCCGTGGGCAACATGATGCTCAACCTCGCCACCCACGCGGGCAGCAACATCAACGTGACCGATTTCTTGTGTCGCAACGTGCTGGGCCTCTTCGCGTTGCTGTGTGATCAATTGCAACTGACGTTGCAACGCGATGGACTCGAGACCGCGCTCTCCAAGGCCTGTCAAGTGGCCATCGACACGACGTTCATCACGTTGTCGGTCGACTTCTATTTCTCGTTGTTGGAGACGAACATCGACCTGCTCTTTGGTGCCGAGGCATCGGACCCGTCGTTGGTGGCCCAGACGCAGGAGGTGGTGCTGTCGCGTATACGACGCATCTCGTCGCAGGCACAGGACTTGATCTTTGAACTGTTGGCGAGCAAGGTCGATGCGCTGTTGGAGTCGTTGCAGTTCATTGACTATGCACCGGAGTATCCACCGGCCCCGGTCGTACCGATGAACGGCGGCGGTGGCGGTGGCGGCACCCCGCCGGCGTTTATGGTGAATCTCGGTGCGGCGAACCCGCAGTGGGTCCACGAGTCGGTCGAAAGCATCGTCGATTTCCTCACGATCACGTTCATGTGCTTCACCCACCTCCCGCAAGCGGTACGCGAGGCGGTGCACTTCACGTCGTGTGCCAAGCTGGCGCAGGGGGTGCTCGATTTCGTCTTGTCCGACCGGGTCGCCCGCTTGAACATCTACGCGCTGGTGGCGCTGGATGCCGACGTGAAACGGTTGATGCTCTTTGCCGATTCGTGTGGGATTCCGGATTTGCGGCGGTGTTTTGATGAATTGCACGAGATGGTCCGTGCGGCGCTGCACCCCGATTTGGCCCAAATCGGCGAGGACGCGTCGTTTCGGCAGAAGCTGTTTCCCCACGTCTCGGCGGAGAAGTTGGCGCAGCTGTTGGACAAGGTGCAGCCGTCGCCGGTGTCCGCCTCGGCGAGCAATCTGCCCACGTTGGAGAAGGCGATGACCCGCGTGACGGCGAAACGCCTGCGCAGTCAGCAGCAGAAGCAGTGGCGAGAGTCGATGCATGGCGCAGGTGGCAGTGGCGGCGGCGGTGCCAGTCGGTTGGCGGCCGCCGGCCTCGTGGCACACAGCAGTGCGAGTGCCACCGGTCGCGTGGAGAGCATGGCCAACCCGCTGCGGACGAAGTCGATCACGGCGTCGACGTCGTCGATGCTACCGCCGCCACAGCAACAGCAACAGCAACAGCAACAGCAGCAGCTGCCACCGAAGCGGCCCTCGCAAACGATGCCTCCTCGTCGATAACCAGCCGTCACAGCAGCCGCAGCAGTAGAACCCCCCTCCCCCCAGCAGCAGCAGCGGTACAGGGGGGCGGCGCCCGTGCCACACGAGCGGACCGAGTCCATCGAACGTCGCCAACGCCCCGACACACGCTGCCGTCGTCGTTTTTGTGTCGCAGTGGTCGGCGAGGAACACGCACCCAGACCATCACCGTCAGCTCAGCGGTGTCTTCGTCGTCTTCGTCTTCAACTGGCTGTCGGAGAGACGAGACAACCCCCCCCCCGCCCATTGTTTGTTGTATGGTCGCGTAGAGCGAGGACGTCTCCTCTCTACACGTGAACCAGCGTGTTCGTAACGCCAAAAACTATTGACACTCACAAGCAGTGCAGTACCCGTGTTCGTATGTGTGTTGTGTGTTGTTGTGCGTTGTGTGTTGTGCACTTTTGTACCAAGAGGCGGCGGCTGCTGTGCTGTGTGCCCCCCCCCCCCCCCACCGCTGGGTATCTGTGTGGCTCGGGCACCTGGGAGGGCTGGTCCGACCCCTGAGCAGAGGAAAGGACTGACCGGTTCATTTATTACAGTTAACGCGTTGTTACAGAACGAATCGCTCTCCTCACAGCGTGTGCACGGGGCAGTACTCGGCGAGGAGCCAGGCGAGGTAGTGGCACAGCGTCTCGTCGGACATCGGGATCTTCAGCACCGCCATGCCCTGGACGTGCACGTCGAGCGCGGGGTACGGGACGAGGGCCTTCGCGACGACAATCTCGACGGCGGGGATCAGCGCCTTGATCTTGAACGACGACAGCGACGTCGCCGTGGCCGTCAGCGTCGAGGCCGCACTGTCGTCGCGCAGCCGCGCCGACCCTGTAGCGCCCTGGCCACTGCCACCGCCACCACCACCGCCGCCGCCACCGTTGCGCTTCGCTCCCCATTTACGGACACCCGTAAACGTCGAATAGCCGCGCGGTCGACTGTCCCGCGCGTTCTCCGCCGTCGCCAGGACCAGGTGCCCCAGAATGCCCCAGACCGAGTCCATCGAAAACATCGACGACGCCGTCGCCGAGGCGCCGAAAAACGTCGTCGTCGTCGGTGTTCGTCGTCGTTGTGCCGCTTGATCCAACACCGCGTGGATCTTCGCGTAGACGAGGTCGCGGACGACGACGGCCTCGAGGCTCTGCAGCACCACCGGCGACGTCCGCACGCACACCGACAAGACCC
This sequence comes from Poteriospumella lacustris, assembly GCA_008000375.1. Classification (NCBI taxonomy): domain Eukaryota; class Chrysophyceae; order Chromulinales; family Dinobryaceae; genus Poteriospumella; species Poteriospumella lacustris. The sequence continues at coordinate 7,028 of SMOI01000492.1, read as the reverse complement.
GCGGCAACGCCGCTTCCATCGTGCCCAGCCAATGCATCAGGTTCTTGTTGAAGACGATGGCCTG
>SMOI01000491.1:0-20780 GCA_008000375.1 Poteriospumella lacustris | reverse complement strand
CCCCCTCACCCAACAAAGAACAACAACGCGTTCACAAGACCAACGAGCTAACCAGCCAACGGCAACAACCAACTTCAAAATCAACATCAAAATCAAAATACAAAACAAACTTCAAAACAGACTCTAACGGGTGTGGTGGTGGTGGGGGGGGGATCAAAGAGACTGCCAAACAAAGTGGTCGACTACGACAACGAGAACGAGAACGACGACGACGACGAGGTGGTGGGGAAAATAACGTAACACTGTCAAACGCAAAATGCGTCATTTGCATGAAATCGGGTGCAGCGGCACAGGAGCGCACACTGCTACCCTCTCGGGAAGAACGATAGCAACGAAGGGCCGGCCAAGAGAGCCGCATAGGGGGGAGGAAGTGAAAGCGACTGGGGAACGGAGGGAGAGCGGGGGGTAGGAGAGAGGAAGCAGGAAGAAGGGTGGTGGTGGTGGGGTGGGAGGGATCGAAGACACAACAAAACACGATAGAAAACTGAACAACGACACGACCAAATGGATTGTGGGGGGGGTGAGGGGTGAGGGGTGATACAGAATGGCGACCGAAGCGGCATTTTAGGATTTTTTTCGAACAACGAGTACGGCGAAAAACAACGCACGATACTGCGGTAACAAACACTTCAAACAACAACGGAAAGAACACAACAACGATGACAGCGGCATCGCCGACGAAGAACGTTGACGAAGAAGTGTCACGGAGATGGTGGATGAGCAGAGGAAGGAAGAAAGACACTACTGAATGCGGGGCCCGCCAGAAGAGGAGGAGGAGGCCCACAAGACTATGATAGAGTGAGACCGACACGAGAACAACAAACGAAAAACACGAATAAGAACCCACCCGACTATCAACCGAGGGGCGGTGAACATATGCTGGGGGGGGGGAGCAGGGGGAAAACTGTAGCAACACGACAAACAGGATAATGGACACCACTGGTGAGAGAAGAATACTTCGCAAATATGTATCGGTGAAGTCTAAGAGACAGAGAAAGAGACAGAGAGAAAGACGATCGAAGAACCAACGAACGGAGAGTTTCGAGTCGATGAATGACAGCGGATCGATGAGAACGACAACAATCAACACCACGGCATCAATACCTTCAGAGACATATATTCGTTGAGTGTGAGGAACGGTGCATTGATTGGAAGGGCGACAGAGGAAGTGAATACATCCACGCGGTAACCTCACGCTGTTGATTGCTATGCACCTGGTTGCGATGCTAAAACGGGTGGAGAAGGGGGGGGGCAGGGAAGGGAATACAAAAAAGGAAGGGTGGTAATTCGCAAAGTAGCAAAGCAATTGATCGATATCGCCGGATTTCGGAGGGAAAATTAGCAAACACAATGGAGACGTATGAGATATCGAGGTTTCCTTGCCCATGAGAAGCTGAGAACAGCAGCGAGCGGAAGGAAGGACGATGATAATGCGGAGGAGATGAAGAAGCGCGTTCGTATCCATCGCTGGTAATCGAAGAAAAAAGGGCACAAAGGTGAATTGGGGTGAGAGTTTGCGAGAGACCATGACGGTAAGAGGGCAGCATTGTGACACAGCGCAACTCATTCTGAGTCGAAATATGCTTGACACTGAGAAGACGCAGCCATCGTACGCCATACCCCTTCCTGATCAGGAGGTAATTGAAAATCGAGTAACTTGAGCTAAGAATAGCCACAGCAATCATAGAACAAGAGGAGCGACACGAGTAAATATATCTATCGGTACAAACCCGACTATAAACAAAAATCAAACGACGAGCGACAACCAGACACAAGCCACGAACAAAAACAGTCCAATGAGGGGATTCAAATCCACGAGACAGCCGTTCAACCAAGCACAACCCGACAAAGACGTCCACTGGTTGACGGCGAACACATACACACACAACAAGAAAATACACGCGCTTTCAACAGGTTTTTCCTCAGGACACCGTTGGTGTCGAGAGCATGCGAATGATTTTATATAGCGATGAGAGGGGTGGGAGGGAGACGAAGAGACGTACTTCGACGGAGAAAATCGAAAAAACCAGCATAATCAGTAGACACAGCGCATAGACGAGCAAGGAAAGAAGCTGAAACAAAGTGGAGAGGCGTGCTCCAGACCGTAGTTGAACCGGCAGAATGCTGATCAAACGTTGGCCAAAGAAGAACCCGGTTGAGTTCAACGAATGAAGAAAACCACGACAAAGACGACGACGACGACAACAGAGGTGGAAATACAAGTACAGTAGAGGGTAGACGGAAGAAAATCATGGAAAGTGAAGTGGTGAAACACATCGGGAGAAGAAAGCAAGCTGAAGTTCGGGATTAATGCATGTACCTTTTAAAAAATCGTCACAAGCATCGCGAAAGAAAACGATTTCCGCAAACACAGCATCATTCCGTCGGAGCCCAAATTTGGGACTTGAGGAGACGACCACTGCAGATGCAGCACAGTTGGATTCACATGCAACAAACATCAAGAACCACGAAAGAACGAATTGTGAAAATGTGGATAGAACGAAACGATGAGGATTGGTGACCAAATAACGCCACAACAGTAGGTAAGTAGTATGGTGCACGCACGATGTACATGCCAAATGCCGGTCTTTATTTCGAGGAAGAAGGCGCAGAGGACGAGGTGGAGGAAATCGACAAACCGTTGACAAATCGCTGCTTGTCATAATCGAAGGTCATTTTGGAACTCGACGAATAACTACCGGAAATGGTCTCGGCATCGGATAGAGAGATATTCGACAGCGCACGTTCGATGGGCGGCATTTCCATCAAGGCCTCTAGTGTTGGTCGCACTTGTTTGTGGTCGTCCTCTCGATCATCGCCCGTATCAGAGGAAGCAGTGACGTTGATGGCAACCGTTTCAGCATCTACCGTGCCAAAAAAGCTTTCATTGGAGGCCTTCGGGGTTAATGACGCCTTTAGCAAATTTTTCATCGAAGGTTGGTGCGCTGCAACGTCAGCGGGACTTCGTGGACGTCGTAACTGCTTATTGGCATCGAAAAGGGCAAGGCGGTGTTGGGGGATATTGAAAGATTCCTGTCTTGACATGCTCAGAGTTGGAGATGGCGATTTAAGTCCGTCACCCCACATGGAAGGTGTACGAGACAACGGCCCTTGATCATTTGAAGGAAAGGAGTTCATGTCAAAGGAAGTATCGAGGATAGGCAAATCGCCAAAACTTCGGGAAGGTTGAATCATCAATGGGGGCAGCTTGACGGCAGAACGTGATTGGAGAGGAGGCGATTTTGGAGACGAATTGCCATTCGTCGACATGGGCAGAGCCACAGAGGGTTCTTGAGACACGCCACGACGAAGCTCTTCGACAGCTTCATTGTGAATGCTTCGCGCCGATTTAATGGGAGGCGTGACTACTCTTTGAAGGGCTCGCGCCGAGACAGGTAATTGAGGTAAAATATTCTGACCGTCACTTGACGATCGTGGACGTTCCAAAGGCAATAGATTCAACAAAGGCATTTCACTTGATGACATTGGTTATTTCGATCAATAAATTGGGGAGGGTTTCCAATGATGAGCACTCGTCTGGATAATTGACACCGCAACAAATACAACGAAATGATTTTATTTTTATAGAGGCGGAGTTCAGTTTCTGAATTTTTTTTCTTCGTTGGAACCCATCAAAATCAGTCACGACCAACAGGCCACCAAACAACGAAACAATCGAAAAACGAAAGAGGAACGCGACCCGCGACCCGCAACCGCGAAACCAACCCAGTACACCTTTCTTATAGATAATACATAGTTTTATGGAGTTTCAACACCAATATATGTACTGATGCAAATATAGTGAAAAAATGGGATCCAGAGTGGGGCGGGCGACTTGAATGAGATTGAGATGGAAGAGCGTTTTCATACAACTTCCAGCTAATCATCGTGGAAGGGGTATTCATACCAATAAAGTAGTTGTTGTCTTTCGCAAAGAAAGAGGACCATGGAGGTTGATAACAACACCTACAGCTCCGAAGCTGTGGGATTGTCCACGCGTGAAGAAGAAGCTGCTCCACCAGTTCCTGTCGAGCTTGGATCTGATGAATTTAATCCATCGAGCCCATCAGTAGTTATAGAGGAAGGGAATGTCGCACCAATGGTGGAACCGGTTGCAGTTTCATTGCGAACAAATGCTCATCACGGTTCCGATGGATCCAAAGAGTTCAGCCAGTTTCTTGGAGCTTTGGAAGAATACAACCCAACGTTCCCCGAAAACTTAACGAGATATTATATGGAGCGTGCGGGATTTTCAGTGAAAGACGAGAGGATTCTCAAGCTTGTTTCCCTTGCGGCGGATAAAGCAATGTCGCAGATCATTTACGAAGCGAAGCAAGTTGCCACATTGAGACAGCACGGGAACAAGAGTGCCAAGCGAAAAAGCGATCGCACAAATGAATCATTTGAAATCGATGATTTGGAGGCATCATTGTCTCAGTTTAGAATATATATTCGAAAGAAGAAACGCAAGACGGAAGCGTAGAAAACATGCGATCGGCTTTCCATTTGTACATATCGTCTTTAACATAACGTGACCAACATATCATCTGTAACCGCAATGCCCGCATTGAGGCTTTTGAACTATATATAATAATCTGAAAACTCGCCTGATGCAAAGACTTCCACTTCAAATGTTGTGTAAAACGAAACTTCATCACTATATTACAAAATGTCCGACATCTATACGAGGAACAATTCCTGACAGCATCACAACAACATGAAGTTCCACCACGTGCCACAAGCTGACAGCATCTACGTGCCGATCGCACACTGACACGTCCTTTGATATTGGAACTTAGGATTGCGGGTCAACTTTGCGAGTCCAGTTGTCGTAGTTAGGATCGAACACGAAAGTCAGCTCAGCGTTGAAAAGAACGTCCATCATATAACCGAATGCCAAGCAAACGAAAACAGCGCACTAAAAGCCAAAATGATCAATCGATTAAAGCAACAGACTAAGATGTGAAATTTACGGTACTTACCCAGTACGTCCAGAAGTACGTGCTATCGGCCGGACTATATGTGAGGTAAATCATAATTGCTGATAGAATCATCAACACATACAAAAAATTCTTTTGGAATCCCATTTTGATTTGACTGAAGTATACTAGCTATAGACAAAAGAGGCTGAGATCGAACTTGATCGAGAAACAATATCTCGAAAGTAGATTTGAGAGGAAGTATTCAGTCAAGCTGCGTACTCTATACAAGTCTTTCAGTCTGATTCCTCGATATTTCGGTAGCGTGGAGACTTCGTGACAAAGAAAGACCTTCCGATGAGAACCAATCCACCCAGCCCCACCAAAAAAAACTGGCAGCAGCACAGAACGACGACGACATGATGATCGTGAGACCAGCTCAATCCGACACAACCACTCTCCCACGGTTGCTTCATCTGTCGGTAACGGTGTCGCGTTAGTGTCGTTGAGGTTGTTGTCGTCGTCTTCATGCACATCGTGGGTCTTTTTGTGTTCTTTCGTTTCCTCTCTCTCTCATGTTGACTTTCAAGTTGATACATTGCATTTTGGCGTATCTCAGAAATCGTTGGTCCTCTTCATCACATTTTCTCCCTTGTTATTTTTGTTGTTTACTCCACCCTCACCTTGAAGGGAATTGTCAATTTCGATCATGCTCTCGATGAGAACTTTGGCGGTGGGAAAGAAGGTCTTAGCGGGCTCTGCGCTCGGCTTTGGAACGGCCGTGGGGGGTAGAACCATGCTCGAACATCGTTATCTATTTATTCCTGGTGGAAATACCGTGAATAATGAGGCGATGGAAATGGTTGCTAACACTAAGGCGAACCCAGATGAAACTTTGTCGAAGGAGTTCAGCGAGTCGAATGTGTCAACGGCGGAAACGACGTTGTTGAAAGATGTCGGCAGCGCCGATGTATCAAGAGGCATCACCGAGGCGGGATTTGTCACGGAGTTCAATGATCCATTTGCGTGGAAAGGAATCAGTGACGTAGGAAACTTAAATGGAGCTCACGAGTCCGACTCCAGTTCAATAGCAAGCTATTTTGAAGGCGATTCTGGCGGATTGGAATGGAGTTACTTGACAGAACTGGCCAAGGACTCTAATCATGTTTCAGTAGCATCTCCGTTTGAGGCAGAGGTGGCTCTGGAAGCAGTGAAAGACATTCCGTTAGTAAGCGGTGCCTTGCAAACGCTTTCTCCGGAACACCAGATACGCTTGGTGCGTGAGGTCAAATCAATGGTTTGTGACCCCAGCTTTGTCTCTTGCATAAACTCTGTGATCGATAAGGTGAATACAGTTTCGCCCGATACTGTTCGTGATGTTCACGGCTCGAACATTTCTGATAACGACAAGAAGCGACTAATGCCGTCCATTAACGAGGAAGAAGCACGTTGGGAGGCGTTAGTAGCAAAGCACCCCTGCGCTTTTTGCATGGATTTGTTGTCAGCGCCGATGGTTTTGACTTGCTCTCATTCGTATTGCTTTCATTGTTTGCAAGAAAGTATGAAGAGCTGTCAACCAGTTGGAGAAAGTGAGCAGTCGGCGGAAGTCGTTCAGAAGTGCCCAACGTGCAAAACGCAGTTCCAATTCAAGGAAGCAATCTTCGAAAGAAATTTACAAGATGCTATCGCTGCGGAAGTTGCACCTTTTTCCAAGGCTGTGAAGGAGGAATGGGAGCAACGGTTCAGCACTTATCAGAACTTCATCACACGACAAAAGCAAGAGGAGGAGGAACGGCGCCGACGTTTTGAGGCAGGCAATGAAGAGGCAGAAAGAGCCCGCGCCGAGTTTGAAAGCTATCGAGATATGGCTGCTCAATGGGTTCCGATTCTTGCATTCATTGTGCTGATCGCTATTGGGACGTGGCGTAGTTCAAAATAGTTGGCTTCTGCGCTCAAAAATATGTTTCGGTTTGGTCGCACAATATTTTCACGTTTACTGTTTAGTGTTTGATCGATGGTGCTGTTTTTTCTTGTTGTATCTACACTACTTACACTACTTGCCATGGATTTCATTATATATTCTGTGCTTCCAGACCACATTTTAATTCAACCACTGCTGCGTATGTAAGCGTAAAAGAGTACCTTTCTTCTCTCAAACGTTTGCGGGTTTCGGTTCTTTGGCGGTCTCTCAGCGCAAAAGGGGAGTGTGTCGGTAGGCCGAATCTCCACCGCCCGCCACCACACGAACGATCAGCGTTTTTCCTACCAAATCGGCGACGTCTGCCAGGAACGGAGACTAACGATCCAATGGAGGACGGTTTGGTTGGCGGTCTTGTACTTTCTTCACTTTTGAAATCGATTGACAATGCGTCACTCAAGGTATTAAAAATGGGAAAGACTATGCATGTACCAAACGTTTGGTATATACCTATACTGCATGTACTGTACAGTATATAGAGGAAGTGTGTATGATATCTGTACTTGTCTCCCGCTTGCAGCCCGATGAATTGCCGCCGGTCGTCCACATTAAACTATTCCTTAGATAGTATTAAGTATCACCATAGAATATGGGGAACGATACGGCGGAAGCAGATGAATCAAATATAATAGATCAACTTCAAATAAAGAAAAGTGCCGACTTGCCTCTACCGAAGCAGCAACTGACCGATATCATTGCCGTGGGAGGAGCAGCAGCCAACCGGAATAGTTTTCCTGCTTGCGCGTGAGAAGCAGCGGCTGCAAGAGCAGTAAATAGTTTGCATTGGGTGAACGGACGCACGCTGCTGGCCAATCCATCCTTTCGACGAGCCTTAGCGTTGACTGTTACTTCACTTATGTCGTGATATCTGCTGTGAAGAATGGTTTCACCTTCTTTCACCGGAGCTCTGTATAAAAATAGTCACACAAGTTTAAGTTTATACAGGTATCAGGAGCATTTAAGTTTCTTTTTAAATGGAAGAGTCAAATCAAAGATTGTCATGCAAAGCCAATTCCTTTTTTATTTTTTAAATTATTGTACATTTGTGTGTGTTCTGATTATCGAGCAACATACTACCAAATCACTCCACTACATGCAGTTGACTTCATATTTTGTCCTACTTTGTAGCGCGGTCGTTTGGAAACACAAGTCTCATGGGGTTGCTGACGTCAGACTTCACTGTGTACCCGTCTGTAGAGATCAAGTCAATGTCGTCGTCTGCCGAATTGTCATCAGGTACAGCAGAACGGTATATGAAGAAGCCTTCCTTGCAACGGTCCAGTTCTTGATAGTTCTCTCGATCCACTATAAAGTGACTTCCTTCAACCCCCCACTTTTCACGAAAGTACACGGCAAGCACAAGGATGGCCTCATCATCAACCGGATTTCTGGCAACAATCAATACGTCTATCTCAGAGGCGTTGATTCGACGGACGTAGCCATGCGATACCCCCTGACGCATAAGGTCGTAAACAATATCTCTGCGGACCGACGCGTAGCCATGAAAAACATGCGTATAAATACAAGTGCAAGAAGGTGAACCTTCATGAAACACTCTTTGCAAACCCTCCGCAACCGTCTTTGCACTCCTGGCATCCTGCACAAGTCTGTCAAGTCGTTTCCCAAATGGTAAAGTGATCCTCTTCAAGTGCCGAGCGGAGGTATCTTCCGCCACATCTGCAGCGACAGGAGGCAAAACAGCTGACCACACGACGAGGACGACGGAACAACCGCCACAAATATAGGAAACAAGTCAGCACAATAGGAAACATAAAATAGCCGACGGAAACCGTGCGACTGACTCACCTGCGGGTCCACCAGCATATCCACCTGACAAAGACGAGAAAACGGCAGAGAAAAATTATTACCCGACCAGAAAATAATAGGAAAAGAGAAAGAAGCAAGTTAATACAGTGTAGAATAATACCAAGTTTGGTGTTGGAGGGAATAACGCCGTACCTGAAAGAGCAGCCAACCTGAAGTTGTAGGAAGCCACTACTTGCCCCTTCTGCAAATTTGTCAACCAATCGGGGTTGGCCTCCTTATACGAACGAAACTCAGCCTCAACCTCTTCCTCCTTAGACTGAAGCATTTTGTTTTGTTATTTACTTGTGAACTTCTTGGGACTTTGTTGGACCCCCGGCATCTTCTCTTCTTCGCTCTTCGTTCACTCTTCACTCGTCTTCAACTCTTCAACAACACCACTGCATCTGTCGGTAGCGGGTAGTGGTGACGATCGATTATCATCGTCGCCATGCACATGGTCTTCTTGCTCACTCAGAAAGCGTTGGATAGTAGGCTATATGGCTATATTATGGCCTAGATTAGAGCCTAGAGGTATTTTCATCACATTTTCTTCCCCGTTATTTTGTTGTTTAGTCCGCCCCATCTTGAAGGGATTTGTCAGTTTCGATCATGCTCTCGATGAGAACTTTGGCGGTGGGAAAGAAGGTCTCAGCGGGTTCCGCGCTCGGGCCGTGGGGGTAGAAACATCGTTATCTATTTATTCCTGGTGGAAATGTCGTGAATTATGAAGCGACGGAAACGGTTGCCAACGTTTAGGCCAACCCAGATGAAACTTTGTCGAAGGACTTCAGCGAGTCGAATGTGTCAATGTCGGAAACGACGTTGTTGAAAGATGTCGGCAGCGCCGATGTATCGAGGGGCATAGCCGAGGCGGGATTTGTCACGAAATTTAATGATCCATTTGCGTGGAGAGGAATCCGTGACGTAGGAAACTTAAATGGAGGTATCGAGTCCGACTCCAGTTCAGTAGCAAGCTATTGTGAAGGCGATTCTGGCGGATTGGAATGGAGTTACTTGACAGAATTGGCCAAGGACACTAATCATGTTGCAGTAGCATCTCCGTTTGAGGCCGAGGTGGCTCTGGAAGCAGTGAAAGATTCCGTTAGTAAGCGGTGCCTTGCAAACGCTTTCTCTGGAACACCAGATACGCTTGGTGCGTGAGGTCAAATCTTTGGTTTGTGACCCCAGCTTTGTCTCTTGCATAAACTCTGTGATCGATAAGGTGAATACAGTTTCGCCCGATACTGTTCGTGATGTTCACGGCTCGAACATTTCTGATAACGACAAGAAGGGAAAATTGACGAGGAACAAGCACGTTGGGAGGCGTTAGTAGCAAAGCACCCGTGCGCTTTTTGCATGGATTTGTTGTCAGCACCGATGGTTTTGACTTGCTCTCATTCGTATTGCTTTCATTGTTTGCAAGAAAGAATGAAAAGCTGTCAACCAGTTGGAGAAAGTGATCAGTCGGCGGAAGTCGTTCAGAAGTGCCCAACGTGCAAAACGCAGTTCCACTTCAAGGAAGCAATCTTCGAAAGAAACTTACAAGATGCTATTGCTGCGGAAGTTGCACCTTTTTCCAAGGCTGTGAAGGAGGAATGGGAGCAACGGTTCAGCACGTGTCAGAACTTCATCACACGACAAAAGCAAGAGGAGGAGGAACGGCGCCGACGTTTTGAGGCGGGCAATGAAGAGGCAGAAAGAGCCCGCGCTGAGTTTGAAAGCTATCGAGAGATGGCTGCTCCGTGGGTTCCAATTCTTGCATTTATTGTGCTGATCGCTATTGGGACGTGGCGTGGTTCAAAGTAGTTGGCTTTTGCGCTCAAAAATATATTTCGGTTTGCACTGTATTTTCACGTTTACTGTTTAGTGTTTGATCGATGGTGCTGTTTTTTCTTGTTGTATCTACACTACTTACACTACTTGCCATGGATTTCATTATATATTCTGTGCTTCCAGACCACATTTTAATTCAACCACTGCTGCGTATGTAAGCGTAAAAGAGTACCTTTCTTCTCTCAAACGTTTGCGGGTTTCGGTTCTTTGGCGGTCTCTCAGCGCCAAAGGGGAGTGTGTCGGTAGGCCGAATCTCCACCGCCCGCCGCCACACGAGCCAGGAACGGAGACTAACGATCCAATGGAGGACGGTTTGGTTGGCGGTCTTGTACTTTCTTCATTTTGGAAATCGATTGACAATGCGTCACTCAAGGTATTAAAAATGGGAAAGACTATGCATGTACCAAACGTTTGGTATATACCTATACTGCATGTACTGTACAGTATATAGAGGAAGTGTGTATGATATCTGTACTTGTCTCCCGCTTGCAGCCCGATGAATTGCCGCCGGTCGTCCACATTAAACTATTCCTTAGATAGTATTAAGTATCACCATAGAATATGGGGAACGATACGGCGGAAGCAGATGAATCAAATATAATAGATCAACTTCAAATAAAGAAAAGTGCCGACTTGCCTCTACCGAAGCAGCAACTGACCGATATCATTGCCGTGGGAGGAGCAGCAGCCAACCGGAATAGTTTTCCTGCTTGCGCGTGAGAAGCAGCGGCTGCAAGAGCAGTAAATAGTTTGCATTGGGTGAACGGACGCACGCTGCTGGCCAATCCATCCTTTCGACGAGCCTTAGCGTTGACTGTTACTTCACTTATGTCGTGATATCTGCTGTGAAGAATGGTTTCACCTTCTTTCACCGGAGCTCTGTATAAAAATAGTCACACAAGTTTAAGTTTATACAGGTATCAGGAGCATTTAAGTTTCTTTTTAAATGGAAGAGTCAAATCAAAGATTGTCATGCAAAGCCAATTCCTTTTTTATTTTTTAAATTATTGTACATTTGTGTGTGTTCTGATTATCGAGCAACATACTACCAAATCACTCCACTACATGCAGTTGACTTCATATTTTGTCCTACTTTGTAGCGCGGTCGTTTGGAAACACAAGTCTCATGGGGTTGCTGACGTCAGACTTCACTGTGTACCCGTCTGTAGAGATCAAGTCAATGTCGTCGTCTGCCGAATTGTCATCAGGTACAGCAGAACGGTATATGAAGAAGCCTTCCTTGCAACGGTCCAGTTCTTGATAGTTCTCTCGATCCACTATAAAGTGACTTCCTTCAACCCCCCACTTTTCACGAAAGTACACGGCAAGCACAAGGATGGCCTCATCATCAACCGGATTTCTGGCAACAATCAATACGTCTATCTCAGAGGCGTTGATTCGACGGACGTAGCCATGCGATACCCCCTGACGCATAAGGTCGTAAACAATATCTCTGCGGACCGACGCGTAGCCATGAAAAACATGCGTATAAATACAAGTGCAAGAAGGTGAACCTTCATGAAACACTCTTTGCAAACCCTCCGCAACCGTCTTTGCACTCCTGGCATCCTGCACAAGTCTGTCAAGTCGTTTCCCAAATGGTAAAGTGATCCTCTTCAAGTGCCGAGCGGAGGTATCTTCCGCCACATCTGCAGCGACAGGAGGCAAAACAGCTGACCACACGACGAGGACGACGGAACAACCGCCACAAATATAGGAAACAAGTCAGCACAATAGGAAACATAAAATAGCCGACGGAAACCGTGCGACTGACTCACCTGCGGGTCCACCAGCATATCCACCTGACAAAGACGAGAAAACGGCAGAGAAAAATTATTACCCGACCAGAAAATAATAGGAAAAGAGAAAGAAGCAAGTTAATACAGTGTAGAATAATACCAAGTTTGGTGTTGGAGGGAATAACGCCGTACCTGAAAGAGCAGCCAACCTGAAGTTGTAGGAAGCCACTACTTGCCCCTTCTGCAAATTTGTCAACCAATCGGGGTTGGCCTCCTTATACGAACGAAACTCAGCCTCAACCTCTTCCTCCTTAGACTGAAGCATTTTGTTTTGTTATTTACTTGTGAACTTCTTGGGACTTTGTTGGACCCTCGGCATCTTCTCTTCACTCGTCTTCAACTCTTCAACAACACCACTGCATCTGTCGGTAGCGGGTAGTGGTGACGATCGATTATCATCGTCGCCATGCACATGGTCTTCTTGCTCACTCAGAAAGCGTTGGATAGTAGTAGGCTATATGGCTATATTATGGCCTAGATTAGAGCCTAGAGGAATTTTCATCACATTTTCTTCCCCGTTATTTTGTTGTTTAGTCCGCCCCATCTTGAAGGGATTTGTCAATTTCGATCATGATCTCGATGAGAACTTTGGCGGTGGGAAAGAAGGTCTCAGCGGGTTCCGTGCTCGGGCCGTGGGGGTAGAAACATCGTTATCTATTTATTCCTGGTGGAAATGTCGTGAATTATGAAGCGACGGAAACGGTTGCCAACGTTTAGGCCAACCCAGATGAAACTTTGTCGAAGGACTTCAGCGAGTCGAATGTGTCAATGTCGGAAACGACGTTGTTGAAAGATGTCGGCAGCGCCGATGTATCGAGGGGCATAGCCGAGGCGGGATTTGTCACGAAATTTAATGATCCATTTGCGTGGAGAGGAATCCGTGACGTAGGAAACTTAAATGGAGGTATCGAGTCCGACTCCAGTTCAGTAGCAAGCTATTGTGAAGGCGATTCTGGCGGATTGGAATGGAGTTACTTGACAGAATTGGCCAAGGACACTAATCATGTTGCAGTAGCATCTCCGTTTGAGGCCGAGGTGGCTCTGGAAGCAGTGAAAGATTCCGTTAGTAAGCGGTGCCTTGCAAACGCTTTCTCTGGAACACCAGATACGCTTGGTGCGTGAGGTCAAATCTTTGGTTTGTGACCCCAGCTTTGTCTCTTGCATAAACTCTGTGATCGATAAGGTGAATACAGTTTCGCCCGATACTGTTCGTGATGTTCACGGCTCGAACATTTCTGATAACGACAAGAAGGGAAAATTGACGAGGAACAAGCACGTTGGGAGGCGTTAGTAGCAAAGCACCCGTGCGCTTTTTGCATGGATTTGTTGTCAGCACCGATGGTTTTGACTTGCTCTCATTCGTATTGCTTTCATTGTTTGCAAGAAAGAATGAAAAGCTGTCAACCAGTTGGAGAAAGTGATCAGTCGGCGGAAGTCGTTCAGAAGTGCCCAACGTGCAAAACGCAGTTCCAATTCAAGGAAGCAATCTTCGAAAGAAATTTACAAGATGCTATCGCTGCGGAAGTTGCACCTTTTTCCAAGGCTGTGAAGGAGGAATGGGAGCAACGGTTCAGCACTTATCAGAACTTCATCACACGACAAAAGCAAGAGGAGGAGGAACGGCGCCGACGTTTTGAGGCAGGCAATGAAGAGGCAGAAAGAGCCCGCGCCGAGTTTGAAAGCTATCGAGATATGGCTGCTCAGTGGGTTCCAATTCTGGCATTTATTGTGCTGATCGCTATTGGGACGTGGCGTAGTTCAAAATAGTTGGCTTCTGCGCTCAATAATATGTTTCGGTTTGGTCGCACTATATTTTCACGTTTACTGTTTACTGTTTAGTGTTTGATCGATGCTGCTTTTTTTTCTTGTTGTATCTACACTACTTGCCATGGATTTCATTATATTTTCAGTGCTTCCAGACCACATTTTTATTCAACGTATGTACTGTATGTAAGCGTAAGAGTACCGTAGTTCTCTCAAACGTTTGTGGGTTTCTGGGTGAAAGCGATCCAGTTTTCTTCTGTTGTCTCTCTGCACCAAAGGGGAGTGTGTCGGTTGGCCGAATCTCCACCGCCCGCCGCCACACGAACGATCAGCGTTTTGGCAAATCGGCGATGTCTGCCAGGAACGGAAACTAACGATCGAATTGAGGACGGTTGGTTGGCGGTCTTGCATCTTCTTCACTTTTGAAATCGATTGACAACGCGTCACTCAAGTTATTAAAAATGGGAAAGACTAAGGCTGATAAGGTGAGATTTTTTATGGAGGAAGATATTATCAAAACGTGATCACTCACATTTATTTGTCCCATGAACAGAAGGTCGTCCGTGAGGAGGAGGAAGAGGAGAACGAAGAAGAAAGCGAACAAGAAGAGGAAGAAGAAGATGAGGAGGAAGAAGGATTGTTGTTGAACATGGATGATCTTCCCCGCTCTGTCCGCAACCGTGTTTTCGCCATGAAGAAGCTCCAGGAGGATACCGATTCCGTTGATGCTGAGTACAAGCAAGAGCGCATTGCCCTTGAGCGCAAGTATCACGAGCGTCGCCAAGCTCTTTATGAGAACCGTCGTCAGATCATCAGCGGTGAGGTTGAAGTTCCTGACGTCAAGGAGGAGGGCGAGGAAGAGCCCGCCGCTGCTGCCGAGGATGAGGAGCAACCTAAGGGAATCCCTGAGTTCTGGTCGACTGTCCTCTCTGTTCACCCTGCTATCAATGAGTACATCGCCGAGGATGATGTTCCTGCTTTGTCGAAGTTGACGGACATCTCGTGCACCCTCGCCGAGGACTACACTTCGTTCACGTTGACTTTCCACTTCGCTGAGAACGAGTACTTCTCCAACGCCACGTTGACCAAGAAGTATGAGGTCATGCCTGACTTGTTGGATGATCAATCTCCTACTTTGAAGGGTACCGAGGGATGCGAGATCCAATGGAAGGCCGGCAAGAACTTGTGTGAAGAGGAGACCACCAAGAAGCAACGTGCCAAGTCTGGCCGCAACAAGGGCCAAGTCCGCACCATCACCGTCAAGAAGCCCAAGCGCTCTTTCTTCCACTTCTTCTCCCCCATCACCAACCAAGCGGGTGGTGACAACGAGGATGAAGATGAGGAGGAGGAAGGCAAGGCCCAGGAGGGACCTGTCGACAAGGACGGTAACCCTGTCAAGATTGACCCTGAGTCCGATTACGACATTGGCCACGTCATCCGCACA
The DNA here is from genome assembly GCA_008000375.1 of Poteriospumella lacustris. NCBI lineage: Eukaryota > Chrysophyceae > Chromulinales > Dinobryaceae > Poteriospumella > Poteriospumella lacustris. Next base: position 5,237 of record SMOI01000491.1, on the reverse strand, counting down.
TCGTTGATCCCTCAAGCCATTGACTGGTTCACTGGCGAAGCTGCCTTGGAATATGATGCCATGTTTGGTGTAAGTTGACGTGCAGCTTTGGTTCTTCTTTCTCACATTGCACCACTGACTTGACACATTGTCTTTTTTCGGAACAGTATGGCGACGAGGATGATGAGGAAGACGAGGACGATGAGGAGGACGAGGAAGAAGAAGAGGAGGAGGAAGAGGAAGAGGAGGCCCCTAAGGGAAAGAAGGCCCAACCCAAGGGAAAGAAGGGCGGAAAGGGTGCTGCTGCCCCTGGTGGCGACGAGAAGCCTGCGGAGTGCAAGCAAAACTAAGCTTGTATGATTGTCTCATATATTCCACTGACTTTGTAATGGGCCCCCGCCTTGTGTAACGCGTTGTTATTGGGAAGATGTCCCTTCACACAATATTGCCCATGCCTTATGTGTCATGTGTTTGTTCTTCAGTCAATCGATAGGAGAACCCTACACGATCCTTATCTTATTTCTGCACAGGAATAAGTATCTTAAACGTCGTTAGGAAGAACAACGTCGTTGCGAAACAACTGCGGAGAGGTGACAAGATGATACAGGCTGACAGGAGGGAAAGGGGAGAGGTGTGCTGATGAAGAAGGCAGGTGCACGGTGCAGCGAGGTGGTGCCACGCCAGAAGAAGCGAAACGCGGAAGTTTCAGGCCGGCGGTTCTGGACACTTCTTTCCTATCGCCAGTTGCGGACGGTTGAAGGTTCCATCTTGTTCGTCAATTTTCTGGTGGTCCGGTGGGAAACAAAAAAACTGAACAGATTATTATATAAATTTTGAATTCAGTAAACGATCAGAAAAATTAAGTTGCCTGCTGAGTAGCTATTTTCTGGAGATTTAATTGATTCCTAAGGAAATTATCAAGGACTCAATTGCGACATGGAAAACATCGAACAAACCAACGAACTAATTTCTACGTCCTATATCGATGTGACACCGGAGGACAATCAATATGATGGTGTTCAAGGATTAACCGATGTTCTGAAGGCATGGGAACTCGACCCTCATTTTTCAGGACGCACACGAGCAATTCCTATGGCAGATTATGTTTCTATCTTAGAACTTTCACATTCCGATGCCGTTGAGAATGTGGGGTCAAAGTTCGTGGACCAGAAGCTTCAACCATTTGATTTCCATGACTCATACTCTACATCGACGGGTCATTCTGATGATGCGTCTCCTCTGTCGGAGCACTCATCGTGTCCAGAGCGACCTTTTCATCTGAAACCAACTCATTTGCGTTTACGAGTTCCAAACTCCCACGACGATGCAGATACAGTGGTTCATATCATTCAACAATGCTTGGAATCCTTTCATGAGTTCGATTTTTCGTTTGTATCGTCGTCCATGATTTGGAAGGGCAAGTTCTTGCAGGGTTGTTCGTCCTGTGTCATTCGCATTCATCTGTATTGCGAATTACCATCATCGATTCATGGGGATGCCTCTGATTTTCACTACATCGTCGAATCGTGTCGTATTCAGGGTGATTCGAAACCATTTTACGACTTTTTCAAGGAATTCCGCCACAAACTCGCCTCCTTCGGTGCTTGTGTCGTCGTGAGCCGAGAATCTAGCACTGGAAATTTGACATATGCCTCAGGAGAGGATGACTTTCCTTCCCCTGACTTCGTATCAGAAGATCAGTTTACGTCGGGTTTGCCATCGTCTGCGTCTCATCCACAATTGCACGCGAGCCAGCCACTCTCGAAGAAGCCAGCGTTGCCATCGTCCGTGTCCTCTCCTGCTTTTCATGCCGCACCATCATCGTCTTCGTCAATTCATTCCGTGTTCACACCTTGCGCTTCTACCTTTCTTCCCGCCGTGGCAAATCCATCTCCTCGGGTGACGACGGGTGAAGAGTTCATCGCGTGTCTGACCCCGATCATTTCAATGGTCAAGTCTCCGATGTATGAGACCCAACTGGAAGCCGCTCGAATGCTATGGGACGTGGCCAATCACCAAGAATCTACGTTGTTGGGTGAACCATGCACAGTCCATTGTCTATCGATGTTGCTCGAGAAACTCATCGTCGACACAACGTTTCATCGAGTCCGAGAACAAGCCATTGTCACGTTAGCGCGTTTTGTGGATATTCCAGGGTATGCGGCACGTATTGTGACGGAGGCCAGTCCCGGATTGTGGGCCATTTTAGTGAGTTACGTCAAGAATCCCAGTGATGATGATCGTGCCTACGACAGTGCACAGTTGCGACGAGAGTGTGCCTTCGTCCTGGCTACATTGATTACCTGCGATGCAAACCGAGCGTTGAATCGCCTCTTGTCGATGTGCCCCTTGAAGGCATCAGCCAATCATCACACCACCCCAACGGAGTGTTGTGGTGCATTAGCCGAGAGTGATATTGTTGCCTGCCTCGAGGCCTATCGAACGCCCACCCCGCGGTTACCGGATCCTCCGACGGAGTCTCACAATCACATGGGCAGTACCAGCATTGCGGCGGTAGAGAAATGGATCAGAAGTTTTGATTCCCTACGCGATCCGCGTCTCAAGACCCAAGCGGGGCGGATTCGTGATGGTTTACGTCGCGCCTTGAAGGCGCCCCCTTCTTCGATGCCTATGATGGTAGAACATTCCGGTGTCGCCCATGTGTATCCCCGCATCCCCTCGCACATTGCCATCAAGTAATCCTCTGTCTGTGCGTGTGTGCATTCGTTTGATACGTTTCTGCTATCACTGCTCGTGGCTTCGTACTTGTTTGGTGTGTACATACCTAACCGGGACTCGTTCTCCCCACCTGTCCAACTTCATTTCGCTAATTCCACGTTGACAACCACCCTGTCTCTTCCCCTCTCTTCCCTCCTCTCTGTCTCTCCCCTCCCAACGCCTGTTTTCTTTCTGTTCTCGTCCCACTACCACTACGTCCGCCACTTCTTCGTTGGGTAGCATCGCAGTGCCGTCTGGCCATGCTGTTTCTTGCAGTCACAGTACAGTAGGTCCGATTCGTTTGGCTATGATGACATCCGATGCTATTCTTTCGCCATTCCCTGTACATAAAAACAAAACGAAGAAGAAGAAAGGCGCGACATCTCTTTGCTCTCTTCCTCTGCCACGATGTCAGTCACTGTTCTCTCTCCCTCTTCATCTCTGTCTCATCGCCTCGATCCTTGCGGTTGTGTGTTGTGTGCCTGTACCCTGCCAGCCTCCGTACCCCCCCCCAAAGTCGCAACATTCTTCCACATTGGACGTTACTGCGGTCTGCCCCCCTCCCCCATGGGGGACCGCTTCTCTTGCTACTTCTCTTCGGGTGACCCGCCTGGGATAAATGTTTTTGCGTTGCTTTCGTTGGTTTGCTGCGGAACGTGCGTCGTAGTGGTAGTGGTAATCGTAGCGTAGCCCCATCATGAGGCGACCTGACCTGCCCCCATCGCCAGTCAAACTACTCGGACGTCGTCCACATCGCTTGTGTAAACATCAACACCATTGAGAGACAAACCCGTTCGTTGTGCACGTCAAGTTACCCCGTTTTACACATACAAATACGCCCCTCCCCCTCCCCCCTACCGCCTCTCGCACGTTCATCAAGCGACCACCGAAGCAGACGCATCCATCGGCGTCGTAGCCACACCCGCAGCCGCAGCGGTCGTCACAGTCGCCATCGCCATCGACATCGACATCCCTTCGCGATGCACAAAATCGAGCATTTTCCGAAACAAATCGTACCCCGCACCCTCGGCGGAACAAAGACCCACACAACTTTGTTTGATCGTCATTTCCAACGCGGCCCCGAGCAACCGCCGGGACAACGCATACATCACGGGGATGTTCAACGCCGTCGCACACCGAATCAAATACAAGACTTTCGAATCCAAGGCCACCGAGGCTTCGGTGTTGGGCGCCAACAGCACCATTTTCACTCGACCGGCCTTCACCGCCTGGGTCACTTGTCGTAACCCACACACGAAACGGATTTTCGCTTTGAATTTGCGTCGTTGTCCATCGGCAAACTCTTGCAACGCCATCGCTTGTTGCTTACGGGCCTTGGCCGAGGCCATTTGACTACTGGTCGGTGGGAAAATCGGAAACGGTGGCACTTCGGTCATCAGTTTCGTATGCAACTTGCGTTGATACGAGGCCAACAGTTGCAAGAGCTGCTTGGTGTAGGTGTTGATCTCGGCCGTGGCCATCGGAATATGATGCGCGATGGATTCACTCGAACGCGTTTCCAGTTTGGGAATAGCCCGGGCAATGCGATACAAGGAGATCTTCCGGGGACGCAACGTGGAGGCCATGGCCGAGGCGGCGCCATCGCCATCGCCATCGTCCGCAGCGGCAGTGGCAATGGCAGTGGCAGTGGCAGTGGTAGTGCTGATGCCGACGGCCTCGGCGCCATCTGTAGCTGTTGCCGTTGCTGCGGCGTTGATCTTCTTGCCGCCTTTCTTGGCCTTCTTACCACCGCTTTGTGGCTGCGTGGACAGCAGCGATGTCGCTGGGAGTCCTGCCTCACCTCCATCCTCCGCGACGAGCGTCTCCGATCCCACCGCCACCACCACGTCCACGTCCTCACGGAAGACACGTGGGAACGCAGGGTTCTCCGTATCGATGGCCGGGAACACGGCGTGAATCCACGTGTTCAACCGTTGACGCGACGATTCCAGCGCTTCCAATTGAGACACGTGACGTTCCACCGCCGCCGTGTCGTCGTCGTCGGCGGCGGCGATGGTCCACGAAGCGTCGTCCCGCGGTGGCACGGTGACACAACACGCCGACACAGGAACACCCCCAAGGAGCAAGCCGTCGAAATAACACATCGCGGCGATGGCGCCCTCGTGTCGTTGGTATGGAACGTACACCAGACACTCTTCACACGAAGCTTCAGCAGCAGCAGCAGTGGCCGCAGAGGCTTCGGTAGAGGCAGAGGCAGAGGCAAAGGCAGAGGCAGAGGAGGACGCTGCTGCTTCACTGGACACTGGGACGGTATTATCACTGCACATGGGTGCCACACGATCGATCATTCCGCTCTCTTCCGCCATAGCGCCTGCTTCTGGCGCTGTCGCCACATCATTGTCGCCTTCGCCTTCGCCTTCGCCGCCACCGTCGTCGTCGTCGTCGTCATCGGCCTGCACCCGGGAGCCAGCTCTCGACTTCTTCACCGTGGCCATGGGTGATACGATCGCAATGCGTCGAATATGGCGCATCAGTTGCGCGTAATCTGCTTCGGCGGATGCTGCGTCAGCCTTCATCCC
>SMOI01000490.1:0-20894 GCA_008000375.1 Poteriospumella lacustris | reverse complement strand
GCAGAAAATTCCTCACTGCTGCCTCCCGTAGGAGTCTGGACCGTGTCTCAGTTCCAGTGTGGCTGATCATCCTCTCAAATCAGCTACTGATCGTCGCCTTGGTAAGCCTTTCCCTTACCAACTAGCTAATCAGACGCGAGCTTTTTTCTAGGCAAATTTCTTTTTTTAGCTATTTTTTTAATAGAATTATAGAGTTTTAGCCAATATTTCTATTGGTTATCCTCTACCTAGAAGCAAATTCTCACGCGTTACTCACCCGTTCGCCACTAAAAATTTCTTTTCCGTACGACTTGCATGTGTTAGGCATACCGCCAGCGTTCATCCTGAGCTAGGATCAAACTCTTCCTAAAAATTAAATTAATAATTTCTCCCAATCTATGTAGATTTTTTTTTAATTTAAGTTTGTTTCAGTAATGAAGAAAATTCTAGCAAAAAGATCTTCTTTAGTCAAATTTTTTTAATAAATAACGAAAAAATTATAATACTTTTTTAAGACAAATGGGCAACTATAGGAAAAAAAAAATGGAAAAAAAAACATTAAAGACTTTCTTAACTACTTTTCGATAATTCCTTTCTAAAATCATCGAACTGCTTCTCGTTTCAAATACTTTATCAATTTTTCTAATAGTTGGAATTTTCGAAGCGATCAATTACGCTTTTTTACCGCATTTTTTACTTATCTTTTTCTTTTCTATGACAATTAGTATTAATAAAAATACATCAAAACCAGCTGATCTCTTTTCTTTAGTAGATGACTGGCTAAAAAAAGACAGATTTGTATTTGTAGGATGGTCTGGTTTATTATTATTTCCGTGCGCGTATTTAGCTCTAGGAGGATGGTTTACTGGAATCACATTTGTTACCTCTTGGTATACCCATGGCTTAGCTAGCTCCTTTTTAGAAGGTTGTAATTTTTTAACGGCTGCTGTTTCAACACCAGCTAATAGTATGGGACATTCTTTACTTCTTTTATGGGGACCAGAAGCGCAAGGAAATTTTTCTGTATGGTTTAAAATTGGAGGTCTTTGGACATTTGTTGCCTTACACGGAGCTTTTGCACTAATTGGATTTTGCTTACGACAATTTGAAATTGCTCGATTAGTAGGAATTCGACCTTACAATGCTTTAGCATTTTCAGCACCGATCGCCATTTTTGTTTCCGTTTTTTTACTTTATCCTTTAGGGCAAGCAAGCTGGTTTTTTGCACCAAGTTTTGGTGTTGCAGCAATTTTTCGATTTTTACTATTCTTACAAGGATTCCATAATTGGACATTAAATCCATTCCATATGATGGGAGTTGCTGGAGTATTAGGAGCTGCGTTACTATGTGCAATTCATGGTGCTACTGTTGAAAATACTCTTTATGAAGATGGAGATGCAGCAAATACATTTAGAGCCTTTACCCCTACTCAATCGGAAGAAACATATTCCATGGTTACAGCCAACAGATTTTGGTCACAAATTTTTGGAGTAGCTTTTTCCAATAAAAGATGGTTACACTTTTTTATGCTATTTGTTCCTGTAACCGGTTTATGGGCAAGCGCAATAGGAATTGTAGGACTTGCATTAAACTTACGCGCCTATGACTTTATTTCGCAAGAATTACGAGCAGCAGAAGATCCGGAATTCGAAACATTCTATACAAAAAATATTATTTTAAATGAAGGAATAAGATTATGGATGGCTGCACAAGACCAGCCACATGAAAATTATATATTTCCAGAAGAGGTATTACCACGTGGAAACGCGCTTTGATGAATTAAAAATTTATACAAATAAAAATATAGAATCAACTGGATTTGCTTGGTGGGCTGGAAATGCCAGATTAATTAATCTTTCTGGAAAATTATTGGGAGCACATGTAGCCCATGCTGGGCTTATTGTTTTTTGGGCCGGAGCAATGACACTTTATGAGGTATCACATTTCATCCCGGAAAAACCTTTATATGATCAAGGATTTATTCTTTTACCTCATTTAGCAACATTAGGATGGGGAGTAAGTGCAGGAGGAGAAATCACGGATACGTTTTCATATTTTGTAATTGGTGTCTTACATTTAATCTCCTCAGCAGTCTTAGGATTTGGAGGAATTTATCACTCCCTGTTTGGGCCTGATACACTAGAAGCAAACGTGCCTCTTTTTGGATACGATTGGCGAGATAAAAATAAAATGACTACAATTCTTGGAATTCATTTATGTTTATTAGGAATCGGGTCATTTTTATTAGTTCTAAAAGCCATGTATTTTGGTGGAATTTATGATACCTGGGCACCAGGAGGAGGAGATGTTCGTATTATTAAAAATCCAACGATCAATCCTTTAGTTATCTTTAATTATGTTGTGAAATCACCCTTTGGTGGAGATGGATGGATTGTTTCCATTAATAACTTAGAAGATTTAGTCGGAGGACATATTTGGGTTGGAATTCTTTGTATTGTTGGTGGAATTTGGCATATTTTAACAAAACCTTTTGGATGGGCTAGACGCGCTTTTGTATGGTCAGGAGAAGCTTACTTATCTTATAGTTTAGCTGCGTTAGCTGTAATGGGATTAACCGCATCGATTTTTGTATGGTATAACAATACAGCATATCCTAGTGAATTTTTTGGACCTACAGGACCTGAAGCGTCTCAAGCACAGGCTTTTACTTTCTTAATACGTGACCAAAAACTAGGAGCGAATATCGCTTCTGCTCAAGGACCTACAGGATTAGGAAAATATTTAATGCGTTCACCTAGTGGAGAAATTATCTTTGGGGGAGAAACCATGAGATTTTGGGATCTTAGAGCACCATGGTTAGAACCACTTAGAGGACCTAATGGGTTAGACGTTACAAAAATCAAAGAAGATATTCAACCTTGGCAAGAAAGAAGAGCTGCAGAATATATGACGCATGCGCCGTTAGGCTCATTAAATTCTGTATCTGGAGTTGCTACGGAAATAAATTCGGTAAACTACGTTTCACCACGTTCATGGTTAACTTGTTCTCACTTTTTTCTAGGATTCTTCTTATTAGTTGGTCACTGGTGGCATTCTGGGCGTGCAAGAGCAGCAGCTGCTGGATTTGAAAAAGGAATTAATCGTGAAACTGAACCTGTTCTTCAATTAAAACCTATTGACTAAAAAAGTACATTTAAGTTGTTTTGAGGATAAACTTTTTTCTAACAATAAATTGTTAGAAAAAAGATATTCTAAAGAAATTAAAAATTATTTACATAAAAAAAAATAGGCATTAAATTCATGAAAAAAGAATTGATATTAATATTTTTTTTTTGATTTGTCTTCTTTTTATGCAACTTTTTCAAGACCAAGCATTTGTGAATTACTTCTTCCTGGAGCTACCATTGGATAACAATTTTCACTATCGACTACGTTAATATCTAATAAAGTACTGATACCTCTCTTTTTTTCTTTTAAAAAATAATTTAATTCAGTTAATTGTTGAATTTTTTTTGCATAAACTCCATAGGCTTTAGCTACTTCTGAAAATGATGGATTTCCAAGCTGCATATAAGAGTTAGAATATCGATTGGAATAAAAAGACTCCTGCCACTGTCTAACCATACCCTGCCAATTGTTATTAAGAATAAAAATAAAAAGTTCCAATTTATATTGATAAATAGTAGCTAGTTCTTGAATATTCATCTGAATACTTGAATCGCCAGTAATACAAATAATCTGTTTTGAGGGATTGATAATTTTCGATCCAATAGCAGCAGGAACTCCAAAACCCATCGTTCCTAATCCTGAACTTGAAACCCATTGATTTGGCCGAGAGTTTAGAAGTTGAGCACTCCACATTTGGTGTTGACCAACGTCTGTCGTAAAAACAGCATCCCTTTGAGTTTTTGCTAAAAAAAGTAATAGTTTTTGCGCACTTATTTTTGTAGACTCTGTTGAAATTGTTTGGGGCTGATAAGATTTTTTCCATTTTGAAATTCTTTTTAACCAATTTTTTGTTTGAGAATTTTCCACTAACAAAGACTTTCTTAAAAATTTCGTATACTCATAAAAAAATTTTTTACTATCTGCCAAAAAACTTAACTGTGGACATCTATTTTTAGAAATTTCAGCAGGATCTATATCCACATGAACTACTTCTGCTTCTACTGCAAATTCTTCTAACTTTCCTGTCACTCTATCATCAAATCTAGTCCCAATGGCAATTAATAAATCACATTCACTGATTGCAAAATTTGCAGATGCCGTACCATGCATTCCTAGCATTCCCAAACTTAGGTGATCTAATTCGTTATAGGAGCCTTTTCCCATAAGTGTAGAAGTTAAGGGAAGTTGAAATATTTTAGCAAAATTGCCCAATAAATTAATGGAATACGAACGAATAACCCCTCCACCAATATATAATAATGGTTGGTAAGATTCTGATAAAAAATTTAAAAATTTTTGAAATTTTGAAGATTTGACTAAATAATCCGTTTTTGCCCAATTTTTATTAATGGATTTTTTTTTGCTTGTATAGCTTGAATACGAAATTTCTTCTAAGCCAACATCTTTTGGAATATCAATTAAAACAGGACCTGGTCTTCCATTTTTAGCTAAAAAAAAGGCTTCGGAAATAATATCTGGCAAAAGGTTAAGATCTCGGATCACATATGAGTGCTTTACAATTGGCAGAGTAATTCCAAAAATATCAGTTTCTTGAAAGGCGTCAGTTCCTAAAAAATTTCTAGTAACTTGCCCAGTAATAATAATCAGAGGAATGGAATCCATTTTTGCCGTTGCAATCCCAGTAACTAAATTTGTAGCACCAGGCCCTGACGTAGCAAAACAAACACCTACCTTTTTACTTGATCTTGAATAAGCATCTGCAGCATGAGCTGCGCATTGTTCATGGCGTACTAAAATATGCTTGACTAATTTTAGTTTTTCCCAATAATATAATTCGTCATAAATTGGCAAGATAGCACCTCCTGGGTAGCCAAAGATATGCTCCGTTCCATTTTGTAGTAAGCAATCGATCAATATATATGAACCATTTTTTTTTTCTAAAGTATTCATGGTTTTAGAGTAGTTTTTTTTTAAGAAAGTAGTGACGAATGAGATCCATTTAAGAAATAAAGCCTAAAAAAGCATCCTTTTCAAAGTTGTATTCCTTTTTTTAATCAAAATTAAAAAAAGGAATATACTAATTAAAAATCAGAAAAGGAGTAGTGAGTTTCTTCTAAAAAAAAGATGGTAATCCTGTTTTGAAAAAATCCCCTTGTAATTTAAAAAAAAAAAACTTGCCTCGAAGAGAATCCTAATTATAGCGTAATCCTTCTGGATTTCCATTTACAGCATAACTTTGAATACTATAATGCTGATTACGACCATGAATTTCTTGACGTGATAAAAAGAATCCAGGTTCAAATTTTGGTCGATGGACAATAAAGGACATAGAAGTACTTTCAACTCCACGAACATTTGAAAATCCGTTAATTTTTATATAAGAGTTCGGATGAGCTTTTTTTGCTTCTTTATATTCACTAAAAATGGCTGCAGCACTTGGTACGTTAAATAAAGGAAGTCCCCACATTTCCCAATAGCAATTACGAGGATGCGGATCATCGGTATATTCAATGGAAACCGCATAGCCTTGTTTAATACCATATTCAATTTGTTTTTTAATTTGTTCATCCGTTAAATCTGGAAGTAAAGCAAAGTTTCCTTGAGTTATTCTAGTACCCATATCTTGATTTTTTTTTTCATCTTGAAAAATACCTTATTTCTTTTTAAAAGAAATAAAAAGGTCTGATAAACTGATTTTTTCTCAACTAGGAGCCTTTTTAAAGGACTATTTCCTTTTTCAGCTACCTCATTCTAAAGGGTAGATTATGATTTTGACGTTACAGGGGTTGCTTCAAAATCTAAAGTATCTGTCGATGCATATTCAAATGTAATAGATTTCCATAAATCTAAAGCAACTCTTAGTGGCTTACAATTTTTTGCAGCTTCTTTTAGAATTTCTGGACCATTTTCAAGGTAGTTATGTCCTTCGTTTCTTGCTAATAGCATTGCTTCTAAAGCAACACGATTTGCCGTAGCACCTGCTTGTATTCCATCAGGATGGCCAATAGTACCTCCACCAAATTGTAAAACAACATCCTCTCCTAGTAAATCAATTAGCTGATGCATTTGACCACAATGAATTCCACCAGAAGCTACCGGCAGACATTTTCTTAGCGATGCCCAATCCATATCAAAAAAGATTCCTAAGCTACGATTTTGTTTTAAAGATGGTAATAATAATGTATCATAAAAACCTCTTACTGTTTTTGGATCACCTTCTAATTTTCCAACTACAGTTCCAGCATGAATATGATCTACCCCAGCCATTCTCATCCACTTACAAATAACTCGAAAATTAATTCCATGATTTTTTTGACGAGTATAAGTAGAGTGCCCTGCACGGTGTAAATGAAGAATCATATCATTTTTTCGAGCCCAATGTGCCATACTTTGTATAGCAGTATAACCAATAACTAAATCAATCATAATAATCACAGATCCTAACTCTCTAGCAAACTCTGCTCGCTCATACATATCTTCCATAGTAGCAGCTGTAACATTTAAGTAAGAACCTTTGATTGCACCTGTTTTAGCAACGGCTTTGTTAATTCCTTCAATAACATATAAAAATCTTTCACGCCATCTCATGAATGGTTGTGAATTAATATTTTCGTCATCCTTTAAGAAATCTAATCCACCTCGTAACCCTTCATAAACAACGCGACCATAATTTTTCCCAGATAAGCCTAATTTTGGTTTAACTGTCGCTCCTAAAAGAGGTCTTCCAAAAACATCTAATCTTTCACGCTCAACGATAACTCCCGTTGCTGGACCTATAAATGTTTTTAGGTAAGCATATGGAATTCTCATATCTTCAAGTCTTAAACATTTAACAGCCTTAAAACCAAAGACATTTCCGATAATAGAAGCTGTTAAATTTGCAATGGAACCTTCTTCAAATAAATCACATTCGTAAGCAATAAATGCAAAATATTCGTTTGGATTATTAGGAACTTGCTCTACAAAATATGCTTTTGCACGGTAAATATCACAAGCTGTTAATAAATCTGTCCATACTACTGTCCATGTGGCCGTAGAAGATTCACCTGCAACAGCAGCAGCAGCTTCAACAGGATCTACACCTTGTTGGGGAGTGATACGAAAAAGACATAAAACGTCTGAATCTTTTACACTATAATTAGCATCCCAATACCCCATTTTTTTATAGGGAATTACTCCAGATTCGTAACGCTCTACCTTAATACGTGTTCTTTCTGCTACATCATTGACTTCATTTGCCATGAATTTTTGCAAAGTATTTGTAAGATATAAGAACTATTAAGTTTTAAACAGTTCAAAAAAATATATAGAATAACTAGATTTTATAAATCCATTTGTCTCAAAAATGCATTTCGAAGAACTTCTAATTTCTAGGAAATCCTCTTTGGATTACCTTTCTAAATTCCCTTTTAAAAACAATTTTTAGCGAGAGTAGTACTCAACAATTTTTTGTTCATTAATTTTTAAAGAGATATCTTTTCGCTTGATTTTTCCGATGATTTTAGCAACTAATAGCTTTTTATTTACTTTTAAATAATCAGGTAATAAAACGCCTGGACGCATTTTTGTATAATTAACTTTTTTCATTCGTTTTTTAATTCCCGATCGCTTTTCGGAAAAAAAGGTATAGGTTTGCTTCACAAGTTTTCTAATTCTTGAGTTTTTTTTTAAAGAAATAGTATCTTTTTTCTCACAAAAAAAACTTGGAATGGTTACTTTTTTCTTATTTACTAACACATGGCAATGATTTATATACTGTCTTGCCGAAGGAATGGTTTTTGCAAAACCTATTCGATATAATAAACAATCTAATCTTGATTCTAAAAAATTGAGCAAGATATACCCAGTAATTCCCTTAAATGTTTTCGATAACTGATAATATCTAGTTAATTGGTTATGACGTATTCCATAATTGTATCGTACTTTTTGCTTTTCAATTAAACGATATTTATAATCATCGGATAAAGAAAAACGTTTTTGTTTTACTAGAGATAATTTTCTTTTTCCATGCTGCCCTGGCGATAAAAGTCGATTTTTCATCTCTTTTCTTGTGAATCCAGGTAAAACACCTAATCTACGGATTATTTTTAATTTTGGACCAGTATATCTTCCCATTATATATTTTCAAACTGATAGTTAAAAGACTGTTTGAATTTTACCTAAGTTCTTTCTCTGATCCTTGTACAGAAAGAGAAAGAAAAATAGAAAAAGCTACTACCGGGAAGTGATATTGAAGACTGTTTTTTGAAAAGATTTCCTATATGTTTTCTAGATAATTAGTTGTTTAGGCTGGGACATTTCTTTTGATTTTAGCAAAAAAAAAGAAACGAGGAAACAAGCTTCATTAACTCGAAAGATAAAAAAGGGGATTTTAATAGTTTTTAAAATGGCAATAATTCACTAGGCTTCTTTCAGATTCGAGAAATAAAAGAAAGTGGTCAACTCTTTTTTCAATCAAAAGCAATGCTTCGTGTTCATTCAATTCTTTTTTTTGAGCAACTACCCTTTTTATAAGAAATTATGACTTAGTTAGAAAAAGTAGCAAAAGAAAGTAGAAGGAAAAACCTTCTATCCTTTCTTTTTTAAAGCTGATCGAATTTAACATGTATTCTGATAAAAACTATTACCTTTTAATAAAAAAAAAGCTTTTTTCTTTCATCTTGAGGATTTTCTAGCTTGTTAAAGCTCATCATACTTGTCTTTATCCTCTTGAGTAGATTTATTAAGCACTTTTCACGATGCTATAAAAAGCCGAATTTTCTTCAGAAAACTTAGCCAGTTTATTTTCAGTAGCCAGACTTTTTTCTTCTTCCGCTAGTTTAGCTGGATTATTTTGAGAATAGTTAAAAATTTTAGAAAAGTCGTCATTTGGAGTTGAGCTAATATTTTCAGCACCTTTGGTAGGTCTTTCAAAAAACTCAGAAGCTTTAACCTGTCTATATTTAGCTTGGTCCTTTAGTGCAAAGCCTAAGAGACTAATCATATACAGAACCAAAGGTTTGATAATTTTAGGATCATATTCAGGTTTTTTAATTAAAATTTGTAAAATCTATTCTTCACTCCAGGACATTTTTTGACCGAAAGACAAATTAAAACCTGGTATATAAAAACTTTCATCTGACATATTTAAAGTCTCCATAGCATTATTATTAATTTAGTTACATTTAGGTATCATAATTTTTTTTTTTGATAAACTTAGATAATTGACTAATGGAAGCTTTCAACATAGAATGATAAATATAATGGAAATAAGAAAAAATTTTTCTCACAGGTCGGTGTAACCAAGAGGTTAAGGTAGTAGTTTGTGGATCTACGATTCGCGAGTTCGATTCTCGTCACCGACCCAACTAATTAATAATAAATAAATTTCAATCCATTTCTTAAAAAAAAAGCTCTTTTAATCCTTTTTCAAAAAATCTCTACTTTTCCAAAACGCTTACCACTTTCAAACTACTAACAAAATGCTGCATCTCCAAAAAAAAATACTGAAATCATTACCAAAATACAGAGATTTTCAAAAACTGTTAAGATTCTAAATCATCAAACAGCAAAAAAGCTTAAGGGTCAACTAATTGGTCAGACAATTACCGAAAGGCCCTATCTAATCTCATAGAGATGTCGTTATACTCACACAATTAACCATCAAAAAGAGGCGAAAACCAATCTCTAGACTACTGCTACGGAGAAAAACAAACCACAATGCATAGTCTTGCGAGACTCTTTTCGCACCTTTTTGAACAAATAAAAAAATACAAACAAATTTGACAAAAAAACTCAAAAAATCATATAGAAATTTCTTATGCATACAAACACACTCAACCAAAGGCGAACATACCATATTTGCTACTTTTTTGCACGTTTTTCAGGGCATAGAAAAACAAACAACGATATAGTTCTTCTACCAAAAAAAAAAGTCGAGAAGAGAGGGCAAAAATCAAAGCACTTTTTTTCAAAACGAGTATTAAATTCTTTGTTTTTTTAAGAAAAAAAAAAGCTTAAAGGGCAAGAAAAAAAAAATGGCGTTAAAAACACAAAAAAAAGACTCTCAAAAAACATCAACAATCTTTCCCACAAAAAAACGAAATTTTTCTTTGAAAAAAACACAAAGGCATAATATATGTACAAAAGCCAAAAAAAGTGGTTTTTTTTTTTAAAAAAAGCGAACAAAAACCCCTCTTTTTTTCTCTTGAATTTTTTCAAAACACTCCGTAGAGCGAATTTAAAAATCACTCTCTTTTTTTTCCTTTTCCTTCCCTTTTTTCTCAATACATTTTTTTGATGAATTGTATTCCAACGACATATTTAACTCTTTCAAATGGTTATTTACTACATCCAAAATGTAGGGTAAGACCTTATCATCTTTTAATTTCGCTGGAAGGGCTATGTCTTTTTTCGTCACGCTTTCTTGGTCTTTTGACAATGAAAACAATACCAATAAATACGGCGAAATTGCATAGCTTCGGTACACTTTCTCACGAAAACTCGAGAAATTCTCCACATACTCATGAAAAAATGTGGCAGAAGTCGTTGTTTCCCAAAAGTCTGAACGTAAAACGATTGGATGAAATAAGAATTTTACTTTGCGCTTTTTGAAATCCACTGTGAAACGAGGAAAGAGTACAAAATATTCCACCTTTTCCTCCAGAAAGCTTTTTATTTTTAGTCCCGACAAATAGTCCACTAAGGCTAAGATTTTCTTCTCGCTTTGCTTGTCTCGTTTGATGCTTGTTAGTTTACAAAAAGAGGATAGATTCATTTCAAGCTCCCAATAGCTCTCTTTCCCTAAGCCATCAAAGCCATTCATCGATTCCACTTTTTTTTTTTCCGAAACAAAAAATTCTTCCCAAAACAACCAAATCGAAGCAAACAATTTATCTTTTTTCACTTCATCCATTTCTAGACTAAGATATTCGAAGAAAACAAAGGAATCTCATTCGTTTTTAGATTTCGAACATCTACCGCCGCTAATAAAAATGGATTTTTTGAATCTAATTCTTTTTCCAGATGAACCGAATATTTTTGCGTCTCTTCAAACAAAGGAACAAAAATCTTTAGAATTTCTGTTTCTTCTAGCGGAGAAAAAAAGTCAAAGAATTTTTTTAAAACCAACTGGCGAATCTTTCGCAGGATCATCTATTCCGAAAGATCTTCTTCAAAATACGATTGAATCCCTTGCAGTTTTTTTTTAAACTCGAATTCAAACACTGTTTCTTCCCTCAAACGATTTGCTTTTTTCCAACCAAACGAATTATAGAGTCTTCCAAACAATTCCTTTGTTCGACCATTGATCGTTACTCTTCGATCTGAACGAATCCAGTCAAACTCATGCTTTACCCCTTTCTTCGAACGATTGGCTGCCACAAACTCTTCTAGCCTTTCAATCACTTCTTTTTTATAATTTGTTTCCAACCCGTAGCGTAGATCCAGGCGTGTCCAAATCGCTTTTTTCATCAACCCACGGTCCGCTTTTGAACACAAAAAGAAAAAAATTTCATTCACCATTTCACCATGAAAACAAAGAAGATAACAAGAATCCCCCGTATTACGGATAATCGTATCTCCACAATAGGCTCTTCCAGTACCTTCATACTCTTTTGGAATCAATCCATGCGACAAAATACTCTCATACAGCTCATCCCGTACTTCTTTCGATTCAAAACGTAAATTGATCGAATCAATGCGTACGATTTTGGAGGAAATCGTTGGAACAAATCGATGATCAGACTGCGAAACTCTAGCAACAATCAAGTCATCCAAGTCTTCCAAAGACTCCCCACGCAACAAATCTTCATCCAAACCAAAATCTTCTAAGTCTTCCTTAGTGTTTCCTGACAAATTTTCTATGTTTTCACTAAATTGTTTTTTAGAAGAGAAAAAAATTTCAAATTAGAATCTAATTGATTTTTTGCATTTGGGTCGAATAGGATTTGAACCTATGAAGAGAATTTCTCAATGGATTTACAATCCATCCCCTTTAACCTCTCGGGCATCGACCCTCTCTTTTTTTTTATTTTCTTATATTCTAAAGATTTATTATATAAGAGACTTTGTTTTTTTTCCAGAATTTGTTTTTCAAACTGCTAGAATCATTTTAATGACTGGATTGTATGGATATATCTCATGTTTTATTGAATTTTTTTTTTTTTTCTTCTAAAAAAAAAAATTATTATAATATTTTTATTACAAGAGGACAAACATATGACAGCAACATTAGATAGATATCAAAGTTTAAATATCTGGGAAAGATTCTGTTCTTGGATTACTAGTTTAGAAAACAGATTATACATTGGATGGTTCGGAGTTGTGATGATTCCTACGCTTTTAACAGCTACTACATGTTTCATTATCGGTTTTATCGCAGCTCCTCCAGTAGACATTGATGGAATTCGCGAGCCAGTAGCTGGATCCCTATTATATGGAAACAACATTATTACAGGATCAATTATTCCTAGTTCAAACGCAATTGGTGTTCATTTTTATCCTATATGGGAAGCTGCTTCTATTGATGAATGGTTATATAACGGTGGTCCATATCAACTGATAGTATTACACTTCTTAACAGGTGTAGCTTGTTATTTAGGTCGTGAGTGGGAATTAAGCTTTCGCTTAGGAATGCGCCCTTGGATTTTTGTTGCCTTTTCCGCTCCAGTAGCTGCAGCAACAGCTGTATTCTTAATTTATCCGATAGGACAAGGAAGTTTTTCTGATGGTATGCCTTTAGGGATTTCAGGGACTTTTAACTTCATGTTAGTTTTCCAAGCCGAGCATAACATATTAATGCATCCATTTCACATGGCTGGTGTAGCTGGAGTTTTTGGAGGTTCATTATTTTCTGCAATGCACGGATCTTTAGTAACTTCATCAATTATTCGTGAAACTTCTGAAAGCGAATCACCAAATTATGGATACAAATTTGGACAAGAAGAAGAAACATATAATATTGTTGCTGCTCACGGATATTTCGGAAGATTAATTTTTCAATACGCAAGTTTTAATAACTCACGTTCATTACACTTCTTCTTAGCTGCATGGCCAGTAGTTGGAATTTGGTTAACTGCATTAGGAATTAGTACAATGGCCTTTAACTTAAACGGATTTAACTTTAATCAATCGATTATTGATAGCCAAGGAAGAGTAATTAACACTTGGGCAGATATTGTAAACAGAGCAAATCTTGGAATCGAAGTAATGCATGAACGTAATGCTCATAACTTCCCATTAGATCTTGCTTTTTCTGTTAACTCTACTTTCTAAGCTAACATCACAGATGTTAAACGAAAATCGCTGAGGGACTTTTGATTCCTCAGTGGTTTTCTTCTTTACCCTATTGTATTTTTTATTTTGTAAATGTATAAGCTTGAAACAAAAGATTTTTAGTTTTGGTCCTGTATAACTGACACTTTGGAAAAGGACCTATTAAGAAAAGATATTTTTCCATCATTATTTGTGCTGTCCCTGGGTCCTATTGCACCAAAGTAGGTACGGTACATTCAACAGGTAGACAAATGTGTCCTCAACTATTTTCCTAAAAATAGTACAAGTGAATTAATTCTCTCAGTGGTTTAACAAACGAGCTAAAAAAAAGAACTTTAAAAAATAGCTTTTTAAGAGCCTCTAGAAAATATTACTGCTAGTTAATAGTATCTAAAAAAAGGGAAAAAAGATGTTGAAAATTGCTAGAAAGGTTTTGGAATGTGGCTTTACAGGACAAACTACTTTTTGAAAGGGCAGATTTTGGCAAGCTAAAGAAAAAAGGATTTATTTCTAAATTTTAATTATTTTTTTAGAAAAATTTAAATTTGCACTAAGAAACAAAAAAAGAATAAGAAAACTTTCTTATCCTTTTTTTGTTTGTGATCTTTCAACTTAAATTTCTTTTAAAACTGTTTCTATCGCTTGTTTTAAAAGAGTTTCAGATTCATTTGATAATTTTTTTTCTTTTTTCACTAATTCTAAATACCCAAGATTTTTTGTTGATATATAAGTACGAAAACTTTATTCCTTGATTTTTGTTATTGAAATAGAAATTCCGCTAGGGATTTCAACACCTAATAAATCATCAAGAAAAGTATAATCTTGTTTAATTTGAATATCAAAAAATTTCTTATATAAGCGATATTCATATTGCTCTCGTGAATCTTTATCTACGTGAGGTGATCTTAAAACACAAAATTTTTTAATTTTTGTTGGAAGAGAAACAGCACCAATTACTTGATATTTTGTTTGAAAATTTTGAAGGAGTAAATTTCTAAATTCATTAAAACAAATTTCTAACGGTTCTTTTTCAAATGATTTAAAAGTTATTCTTAATTTCATAAATACTATTTATGTATTATTGAAGTATTTCAGTCACAAATCCTGAACCGACAGTTTTTCCACCTTCTCGTATAGCAAGTCTCATTCCTTTTTCTAGAGCAATAGGAGATATAAGTTCAATACGCATACGAACATTATCACCAGGTAATACAACATCTAACTCTTCATCTTCAACAAAAAATTGACTGATTTGCCCGGTAACATCCGTCGTTCGAACATAAAACTGAGGTCGATATCCTTTATTAATAATCGTATGACGACCACCTTCTTCTTTTTTTAAAATATAAACTTCTGCTTCAAACTTATTATGTGATGTAATAGAACCTGGTTTTGCTAAAACCATTCCTCGAAGAATATCATTTTTTTGAATACCTCTTAATAAAATTCCTATATTATCACCAGCTATTCCTTTATCTAAAATTTTTTGAAACATTTCTAAACCTGTAACAGTAGTTGATCTTGTTTCTTTAAAACCAATAATTTCCACATTTTCTCCAACAGAAACAGTTCCTCTTTCAATTTTTCCTGTAGCAACAGTTCCTCTACCTGTAATAGAAAAAACATCCTCAACTGCCATTAAGAATGGCTTATCAATTTCTCTTTCTGGAGTAGGAATGTAAGTATCTACAGCATCCATTAAGTTAAAAATCTTATCAACCCATTGGTTTTCACCTTTTTTTAATTTTGGATTTTTTGTAACTGCTTCTAAAGCTAATAAAGCAGAACCAGAAATAAAAGGAATTTCTTCACCAGGATAATCATATTTTTTTAATAAATCTTTGATTTCAGATTCGACAAGTTCAATAAGCTCATCTTCTAAAACTTGATCAGCTTTATTTAAAAAAACAACTAATCTTTTAACTCCAACTTGTCTAGCTAATAAAATATGCTCTCTAGTTTGGGGCATAGGACCATCTGCAGCTGAAACTACAAGAATAGCACCATCCATTTGAGCAGCTCCTGTAATCATATTTTTCACATAGTCTGCATGACCTGGACAATCGACATGCGCATAATGACGTTGTTCAGTTTGATATTCAACATGAGCTGTATTAATTGTAATTCCTCGCTCTTTTTCTTCTGGAGCTGCATCAATATCTTCATATTTTTTTAAAACTGCATTTCCTACAGTTGATAGAACAGCAGTAATTGCTGCAGTTAATGTTGTTTTTCCATGATCAACGTGACCAATTGTACCAATATTTACATGAGGTTTAGTTCTTTCAAATTTTTCTTTTGCCATTTTAAAATAAATAAAAAAATAGTACGTTTAGCGAAAAAAAATCATTTTATTAATTTTTTTTTAATTTATTTTGCTTAGTTTTTTTTTTTCTTTTAACTTTTTTTGATCTTAAAGCTGATTTATTTGCTTCAGCTGTTTTATGTGTTTCTTCTTTTTTTTTAAATGAGCTTCCAGATTTACTTGCAGCGTCTAATATTTCATTAGCTAATTTTAAGGAAAACTCTTTTCCAGTTCTTTTTTTAGCAAAAGAAATAATCCATTTGATTGCAATATTTGTTGCATTATAACGCGAAATTAAAGTAGGAACTAAAAGAGCGGATTTTCTTCTTTTAATACGGCTTAATTTTACTTGTATTTTTGGACTTACATTTTTAATAGCTCTCTCAAAAATAATTAATGGATCTTTTTCTAATTTTTTATAAATAATATCAAAAGCTTTATAAACTAAAATTTTTGCCAATGATTTTTTACCTTTTTTTAATATCCTATTAATTAATAGGCTAACTAAAAAATTAGAATAACGAATATCTTGATTTGGATAGCGCTTTTTTATGGAAATTCTTCTAATCATATGTTATTTTTTTTTAGTTAAATTTGCAGCTGGTGGGCTAATAATTTTACGTGCGCCATATTTTGATCTTCCTTGCTTTCGATCTTTTACACCGGTACAATCTAAAGCACCTCGAATAATTTTATATCTTACTCCAGGAAGATCTTTTACCCTTCCTCCACGTACTAAAACAATGGAATGTTCCTGTAAACTATGTTTTTCGCCTGGAATATAAGCAGTAATATCATATCCTGTAGTTAACTTAATTCGAGCCACTTTTCTAAGAGCAGAATTTGGTTTTTTTGGTGTAACAGTGTAAACTCTCATACATATACCTCGTTTTTGAGGAGATTTTTTTAAAGCAGGTGTTTTATTTGTTTTTTTTTTTATTTTTCTTTTTATTCTTAAAAGTTGAGAAATTGTTATCATAAAATGCAAAAGTTATTCAATGATTTTTTTTTTATTTTTTAATTCGATTTGTTTCATTTTTTTCTAGTTTAGAAGCTTGTAAAAAAATTGGGTGATTTCCTGACCAAGTTTCAACAGTTACCTTTTCTTTCGTTCCTCCTACTTCTAAAACCAATTGACCATCACAATAAACCTTTGTTTTATACCATTGGGGATGTAAATTTTTTTTCGCCATAATTTTTATCGTTTATGATATTGTGCAGCTTTTCGTGCCTTTCGTAGACCATATTTGCGTCTTTCTTTAATTCTTGAGTCAGAATACAATAATTTTTGTGAAGATAAAATTGTTCTGTTTTTTTTATCAGTTTTTGATAAGGCTTTAGCAATTGCTAATTTAATAGCATCAAGTTGAGACATTATACCACCTCCTTGAACTTTAACAAAAATATCATACCTTGCTAACTCATTTAAAATAGTTAATGGTTGCAAGATTTTTGTATAATCATACGAAGTAGAAAAAAAATATTGAGAACCTTCTTTTCCATTAATGAAAACATTTCCAGAGCCATTTTTTAAAAGAGCGCTAGCTTTAGACGACTTACGCTTTGCTGATGAAGTGATTAAATTTTTTTCTAAATTTTGCATAAAAAAATGTATTACTTAAAATTTTTGTAGAGAATTTGATCTGTATTATAAATAAAAAGTTTATGAAAATATTTTTTTCCAAGAACTCCTTTCGGTAACATTCCAATAATTGATTGCTCAATAATTCGAGAAGGATATTTCATTTTTAAATCTTTAAAAAGAAATGATTTTAAATGACCTGGTCTTTGCGTAGAAATATAATACTTTTTTTGAATAGGTTTTTTTCCAGAAATGTTTATTTTATTTGCATTAATAATTATTACAAAATTTCCTTGATCAACACTAGGATAAAAATAGGACAAATTTTTTCCTTTTAAGATGTTACAAACTTCAACCGACAATCGGCCTAATGTTTTATGACTAGCATCTATAATATACCAATTTGGTATATGACTATTTTTTTTTGGGAAGCTTGTTTTCATAAACCTTTTAAAAATTTTTAGTTAATTTTTTTTGCAATCTTTTTATAATTTTACCTTTTAATATTTTCGAAAATTTTTCAAATAATGATTTAGTAACTAGTGGGTAAAATAATGTTAATAATATTTTAATAGATTCTTGAAGTGCTCTTTTTGGAGTAATACTACCATTTGTTAATATTTCAAAAACTAATGACTCCTTTAAATTTCCTTTACTATCATAAATAATACGTATTTGATAATTGGCCCTTTTAATTGGAGAATAAATAGAATCTAAAAGTAAAGGATTAGATGTTTGACCAACCTTAATATCCATTTGTTTTTTTTCCTGGCTATTTAAAATTGCTCCTTTTCCACTTTCTATTTTTATTTCTAAAAAAAAATCAGAATCAGTTGTAAGTGAACAAATATGTAAATTTGGGTTAATGATCTCTAAAGTATTTTTAGGTAATTTTAGCATACCAGCAGTAACTAAAATAGGTCCTTTAATATGTAAAAAACTATATACAATTGATCTAGTTTCTCGGTCTAAATGAGTATTAAAAACTGGTTTAAAAATAATTTCACGAATATTTAATAAAATTTCTAAAACGTCTTCACGAATTCCAGAAATAGAAGCAAATTCATGAGCTAAATTGTTAATTTTAACTGCAGTTGCAGAAAATCCAGTCAGGTCAGATAATAAAGTTCGTCGTAAAGAGTTTCCTAAAGTAATTCCTTGACCTTTTTCTAATGGTTGAATTAAAAACGATGAATAATGATTAAAATTCTTATCAATAAAATTTTCAATGCAATTAATAGTTGTCATAAGAAATAACTGTTATAAATTTTAAAACTATTTTATAATTTTCTTCTTTTTGGTGGTCGACATCCATTATGGGGAAGTGATATTTTTTCCTCTATTCCTAATACTTTAAAGCCAAAACTCTGTAAAGCTTTTACGCAGCTATGTCTACCTTTTCCTACACCTTTTAATATAATATAAATTTCTTTTATACCAAAATCTAAAGCCTTAGTAGCAATATTTTTTGCAACAATTTGAGAAGCAAAAGGAGTTGATTTTTTTGTTCCCTTTAAACCACAAATACCTGCAGATGACCAACAAATTGAATTTTGCGAATTTGAATAATCAGTTACTGTAATAAGCGTGTTATTCGATGTTGTAGAAATAGTAAAAACTGCACTTTTTACCAATTTTTTTGATTTTTTTTTACTAACTGACATAAATATACTTATTTTTTAAAAAGAAATAAACGACGAGAGGTTCTATTATTTGTTCGAGTTCGCTGTCCTCTTACTGGTAATCCTTTAAGATGTCTTTTTCCACGATAGCTATTTATTTCTTTGAGTTTTCGAATATTAGTAGCTATGTATCTTTTTAGATTTTCTTCAAACTTTAAATTTGAATTTTCTAAATATTTTCGAAGATCTGAAAACTTAGTTTCTGGGATATTTGTAACTTTTAAATTAGGATCAATATTTAAATTGGCTAATATTTTTTTTGATGTAATAATTCCAATTCCGTAAATTGAAGTTAATGCAATATAAATTTTTTTCTTGTTTAATAATGTATGACCTAATAATCTTACCATAGTAGTTGTAGTTTATCCTTGTCGTTGTTTATGTTTTGGATTTTTGCAAATAACAAATAGTTTACCATACCTTTTAATTAGTCGGCAATTTTGACAAATCTTTTTTATTGATGAACGTACTTTCATAGTTTTTTGCTTTTTCAATAGTAGTTTTAGAGAAAGATAAATTTATTTTTATTTCTGAAATAACTCCAACAAAAATAATAAGTGATGATAGGTTAAGTAAATTATTTACTTCATTTATAGATAATAATTTTGAAAATTGAAATAATAGCAATATGATCGAAAGATAAATTCCACTAATAAGGGAATTTATTAATGCTATATTTACTAAATATTTTTCTGTTTCTTCTCCAGGATCAAATCCGCGTATATATATTGAATTTTTAGTAAATTCTTCCCGAATTTTAGTAGGATCAAAATATAGATATGAATAAGAAAAACAAGAAAATATTAAAATAAAAAAATAAATACCATAAAAAATTGAAATATATTTTGACAAAATTATTTCTTTTAAAAATTTTGGAATAATAGAAGACAAAAAAGCTAAAATACTAGAAGCAATAATTAATGGATAAATACCGCCTGGATTAGTTCGAATATAAACTTTATTTTGTGAAAAAATTCTACTATCTGAAATTGAATCAAAATACTCCACTTTTCCTGAGTTTACTAGAACTTTATTAATTTTTTTCAAGTTTTCAAAGAAGTAGAGTTGCCTTGAAGAAATTACATTAATAGAAAACTTACCATTTTGCTGCGAATAAACCAGAAAACCAAATAATAAAATCAATAAAGTAAGTCTAGTATCAATAGTATCAGAAACTAATGTTTTTAAGTTTTTAAATAGATTTAAACATAAAAGAAACGATACACCGTTCACGATTGATAAAGAGTCGATTTTATCACTAATCCATATCAAAACTAAGGAGCCAGCTAAAAGTTGAAGAATAAAAAAAATCAGGTAGTTTAAAGTTTTTACATAAAAATAATTTTTGATTGCCGAATAAATTAAAAAAATATAAAAAAGACTAAAAAAAAGTGATATTAGTTTTTTATAAAGCTTAATTTTTTCTTTTGAAGATGGCCCTTCATCTTTTAAAAATTTTTCTAATGGTGAAACATTTTTAATAAGTAAATCTATAAAGAGTGAACCATTTACATATGGCAATATGCCCAAACTTAAAAAATTTAATGAAAAGTTATCATATGGACTAAAAGATGCATAGCTTAAAAGTGTTTGTAAAAGCCCATTATTTTGTGAAGCTGCAATCATTTTTGATAACCCTTTATAATCTATTCCAAAAATTGGTATTTTAGAGAATAAGCAAATTAATATTGTATAAAAAAAAAAAGTAAAATATTTTGAGTTATATACAAAAAGATTAAAGCGAAAATTAAAAAAAAAAAAAGTAAAAAAATTTGTACTTTTTATAAAAAATTGAAAAATTTTTCTTTTTAAAGAGTCCGTAAATTTTTTTAAAAAAGAGCTTTTTTGTGTTATAAAAGAATTCACTTTAATATCTTTTTCTATGATCTCATTTTTCATAAATTTTAGAATTTTTTAAAAATAAACTTATAAAATTTTTTCTTTTTATTTGAAAGATTTTTTCAAGTCCAAATAGTACGATTTAAAGTTTTTTAAGCTTGG
>SMOI01000489.1:0-20946 GCA_008000375.1 Poteriospumella lacustris | reverse complement strand
GACGATGAAGCAGCAGAGATAGCGTGGATATTGGAGTGGTGATCAACGCTTTTGGGCATCATTAATTCTACGGACGACAACATACGTCACACTGGTACCTTTGAGTCAGAATTTTTGATGGTGACAGCTTGTTCGTTCCGATAATATTGTGATTTTGATCTATCGCCGTGGTCGATCGCAGTGCGCTCTCTCTCTCTCCTCCGCGACAACCGAACGACCGTCCTACTCATAGTACATTTTTCGTTTCTCTTTATGTTCCTAAGTAAGTGCATAAACGCAATATCAAAATGTACTTTCCACCACCTCGAACACATGCTGTAGCGACGGCCACCGCTACCGTGGCGACGGTGTGTGCTCCACTGCCTCGGGCACATCATGTCGTGCTCTTTCATGTTCTACCACAATAGGAGTGTACTATGTACGAAGAGTTGTTGGATATTGAGGGCTGGGACAACGATGATTTTATAACAGTCGGCTTTTCACTCGTAGGTTTCGGTAGCAATGGCACCCGGATTCACTGTAAAAAGGATAAGTGAACGAAGGATTGGTTTCCCATTGAATTGTTGGAAGATACACCATGTTTCCGATTTGAGTTCTGTGTTTGCCCATACCAGTGCATTCGATCAAACGCTATATCAAAGGAATGTATGTACGAATTGTAGCCGGTATGTCACGTCAAGCGACGACATTTCATTCAATCATTCAACCGTTGGCGACTTTCTGCCACATGGAAAGATGATCTGTTCTTGCGTTGATTCGTGTCGGGAAAAACGGTGAATTGTGAGGTGATTACATCGTTCGAATGGAAGGTGCGTATCTCACACCAGTCGTGTGTTCATTCATTCTACTGTTGTAGTTTATAGCCTAGGTGTTCCATTCATCAAAGGCTCTTCATTATTATTCTTCGTTCCTCACATTGACAATTAGTAAATACTACATTAAGGTGTGGTTAACGATGCAACCGTAGAGCAACGGTTGGCGTACGTATTGCCACAACCCAACACAAATGGCCAGCTTGTCAGGTCCACCGAAAACGTACAATAGAGTGTATGCGATTCGGAAGTTACTTCGAAGTCAGCGCCGACGTAAGTCGGTTCTTTGTCGCGTTTCATGCTTGTGAATGCGGTTGGTCATGTACTTACTAACCCTGACCTAACCGTAGCTTTATCGAATCGTCTTATAGAAGTTCCAAAAAACAAGTTTTGAGAGAACCACCGTTAGTCGTTCGCTTTAGTGATCGCTGTAGACGACTTAGAGTTAATTTTAGTCTCGGAAGAAACTAAAAAAGTACTCAAATACCATCAGAACCTGTCCTGATGGTGGAACACTTTCTTCATCCATCATGTGCACAAGGAGATGTCCCTGAATTGAGACTGGTTGTGCACATCGTGGTTATAATGACAAGAGCAAAAGACTCCATACGTCCAAGGAAAGAAACCATGAACATTTGGCGCCCGTAGTCCCAAAGTTGCATAGTGAAGACTGGGGCCAACATAGCGATCGTACAAACACGATCTTCATCGGAGGTGTCTACCACCAATGGGATGAATTTACAATTGCTGTTGAAAACATACGTTTATTTGTCAGTGTCATTAATTCAGATGTGTATTCCTTTTTCTATCGCACGGTATCCAATCTGCAACGAATTATTGGTGATACTAATCTACTGTGTGTTGGTACATGCTGCTGTTGATGTTGAAGGCGAGCTCGCCGGTGTTTGTGTTGGTCCTGTCGGTGGTGCTGGCCATAAAATCATGTCCTCTTTCGCCCAGGCGCATTCTACCCGTGTATCACTAAAGAGGGAGTAATTTAGCTCACTCAATTGTGCAACAAGAGCAGTATTCGCCAGTGGTGTGCTGATTGGCATTTTCACTTATATTGGCACGATGTCAACGTGAGGCAAGTTGCAACACAACTGTCGACCTAAAAGATTCTGAACCAGCTAAAAACTGGTTTGTGGTAGATTGGTAGCTGCTTTGCCCAATTGTTGGTCTGAAATGGTCAAATTTCGAACGACATGTCTCGAACGAAAGAAAGTTTTCGATCAGAATATCAAACATTTTTCGACGATTTCTTATCTTTCTTGTCGTTTAATCGCATTCCTAAGTATTGGTAGATTTCAAATGTCGTAATCTGCAATTTTGCAAATTATTGCGCGACGTCGTTATGTCTATCATTCCAGCCAGGCACTAGAGTCCTCGACTGATTTTGAAGTCGGTCGAAGATCATCAGATTGGACTGAAAACCTGTATGTCTATGTACTACTGTAAATCTGAAACTCCCAGAATTCGCTGTGTCCTGCACATGTGTGTCGCCGACAACAGTGTCTAGGTGTGTCATCGTAAAAAAGATCCAGTTTGGAGTTATACTCTCGATACTGGATTCTGTGAATCAGAAAAGAAATAATCGCTTTGTTTTCGCAATCATCCCAAGAAAATGAAAAATCTTGACGATTTCGCACCGGCAATTTTGAATTCTATTCGTCTCTATCGTGATTATCAAAGAGACAAAATGTCAGACAGAATTCGCATCAACAACCATGAAATGTATTGGCGGAACGTTCAACCTCTCGGAAACGTGTCTCCATTCAATCGCCGATATATACTTTTGGAATCTGCGAAGGTGAAATTCTACTTGTACATCGTTAAACCGAAAAATGGTTCGGATGCTCAATCGATTTCGTCGTTGGATACGTTCGACACTGTTTACTTTGAGAAAACAGGGGAAAACATCATCGTTCAACAAGAGGGAAACCCGACAAGAGAGAGAAGTTCTTATGGGGATGTATCCGGCAATAACAGTGTTGTGCAATCTGCTACGCCAAAGAATGGCATTATTGGGAACGATTCCGATGCTGCTCATGCGAGGTTTTGCAACTTCGTGCAGAGTGTGCTGTTCGACACTCTGCACTACGCACTAACCATCGACGACTTGTCTCCAGCTGCCATCATCAGCATTGTCAACTACGCTCGATATATGGTGATCAACCTGCGCTCGGACGGTGATAAAAAGAAAGTTGACCCGCAGATCTTCACGCACTGGGAAATCGCGGGAAAGGATGAGCGTCGTGTGCACGTGATGATTGTGCTCGATCCTGACTACGACTGTGCGGGATTCGAAGGTCCTCACCGGTTTAAGATTTTACAACAGCTAGCCAACTTAATCGAGCCAACTACTACTAGTATTGTTCCTGCTTTGAATGATGCGGCTCCTTCTGCTCCCGGTTTTGGCGAACCTGCAAAGGACGCGGTCGTTTAACCGTTCAACCGGCTGCCTTAGTTCGGCAACAGAAAGGTGGGTACCCATCGACTGTTGGAACAGCATCCTGTCTGATCAAAGGTACAAGACGAGTTTTCAAGACCGCCGTATACCTACCCGTATTGCTTATTATTCCATATCGTATCAATATCCCCGTGCACTAACATATGTCGACCACGCGTATTTTGGTCTGCACCTGGCCCCTTTCTATCATATCTCGTGTCCCCCGCAACAACAAGTCAGTTATATACAAGTCATACACAAGTAGCAACCGGAAGTGTCTGTAGCCCTTTACACCTCCGAAGATCGTCCACGTAAGACCATCGTAAACAGTTAATTATCCAGTGAGAAAACAGAAATGCCTGCCCTATTGCACAATGAACAGAGTACAGGCATCTGACAAAGTTGGCTGCCTTTGTCATTTTGTCATGAAGACTTGTGACTTACACAAAGTAGTGACCCAAATTGGGAGGGTCGTTGTGCAGTGGTGGGCCTCGAGGAAACGACTGCTGGAGTAACGACAAGGATAATAGGGCCATCAGCAATAGGCGTTTCGTATTATCCGACTTTCGATAGCATCTGGTGGCGCGGCGTGGGGGGGGGTTCGTTCCATACTGTGTACCCAAAGTACTCGGGTCGTCCACGGTGTCATCGGCAACTGGTCCCGCGCTGTTTGCCCCGAAGAGTGGATTGTGCAGCCTCGCGCGCACGATCAGCTCGACGACGCCTTTCGTGAGCATAAGCACAGCACCGGTTTGTGTGACGCTCTGCCACTTTTGCCACGAACTGGGACTCGTCATGCCTCCGAGCTGGCGCTGCCTCGTTGCGTAGCGCATGCACCGTCGTCGCACTGACCCCGTTTGTTTGCCGTTGGTCGTCATTGGAACATGTGCTCTGGGATGGGCTGCAGCGTATCGTTCAGCACGTTCGCGATTAGTTGGCCGCTACGTTGCGCGCTCGGCTGCGACGATGGACCACTCGACGGCTTCGCCGTTGGGATACTGCATCTGCAACGATGGAAACACCGATGGCTGCGACGATGGGCGGCCGCTCGGAGCGCTGTGCCACCCGGACGGCTGTGTAGACCGCTTCTTCGACTGCTGTGCCGTTGG
Organism: Poteriospumella lacustris; assembly: GCA_008000375.1. Lineage (NCBI taxonomy): Eukaryota > Chrysophyceae > Chromulinales > Dinobryaceae > Poteriospumella > Poteriospumella lacustris. The sequence continues at coordinate 16,576 of SMOI01000489.1, read as the reverse complement.
ATGTGTCAATGGCTCGCAGCTTGCATTGCTCCGAGCTCAGCTGCGACAGCAGAAGACGCGTCGGCGGAGCCGCTGGCCGCGCTGCCGCTGGCTCAGCGCCGCGCTACGGTCAACCGCATCGTCGCCAATCAGCGTGTACGGCTTCCTGTGCTTACCACAGCCTAAGCGACAGATGTAGCGATGTTCGCTCGACAGACTCTCACGGCGTTCCAGCTGCACTCGCGGTGGTTCCTTGAGCGACCGACAGTGGACAAACATTGAAAACAAGGCGCAGCAAGTACCAAATTGTTGAGTTGCAGCGGCGATTGTGATTCAATGGCGGTCGCGACAGCTGCAGATCGCTCATTGGCGGCGCTGTTCTCGGATTGGCGGCGGCGGAGACGTCGTATTCGTTGTTGTGGCCAGTTGAGGCACCAGGACCATCGATGACATCGAGGATGGTGCTATGATGGCTGCTGCGATGCTGCGATGCTGCCATGCTGCGACCGACACAAGAGGAAACGGCACACCGCCGTGCAGCTTTGGGGAACGTATTTGACAACAGCCGTCCTCGGACTCTCTATCGTCCTCTTTACCCACTCTCTTCTATCGCCTAACAAGTGTGTAACCCGGACAATTATTGAAGTCGATTGTATATCATGATACTATACTCGCTTGTTTTTCCAACGTCTTCTCCACCCAATTGATGGTTTTCCATCGGATTTACGAAACTGATGTTGATCAAAGAAGACCTCGACTATCCCCGCTTTCAAGCTGACCACTGAAGTATTCTTTCGGTTTTCATCAGTATGGTTATTACAAACTAGGTTGCTGCGCTATAGGAAGAGGGTGTCCTAATTTGGAACTACTTTTCGCGGCACTGGGACGCAAAGCTCATACGTTTGCCTGTCGTTTGCAGCAAAGAAGTCGTGCTATGATGAAAACTCCATGGATGTATTGCCTTCCAGAATTGGCCGTGTTGTGTTGTTCAACCTTAACTTAGATTGTGACTTACTCGGCATGATCCTCAATTGCTGCAAATACTCAAGAAGCTTCGAGAACATGCAGACATTGAACATTCCATGTCGATGGAACATGGGCAGACAGACAGACAGACAGACAGACAGACAGACAGACAGACAGACAGACACCACGAAACTTGGTTCCCCCACACCCCCTAAAGGCCTTCTCAATCAATTCGCTTCGCAGCGCGGCGCGCGCGCGCGGCGCGTCAAGGCCCTCGCCGCGCGCGGCGCAGCGCGGCGTCCGTCGGAACAGTGCGCGTCACGCACTGGGATGGAGGCGATACAGTTTTTGGGCGATGTATCTTTACTGTGTTTCTTGCCTCATTTGAGAACAAACAGGCCGACCGACGACCGAAACATTGTCGGCCGACACGCGACATTTGCCACTCAAAAATCGTCAATGTCTGTCACTTTTGTTCACATGTTTGTCACATGTTTGTCACTTGTTGGCCTCACTCAATTTTTTCGGTCATCGGTCGGCCTGTTTGTGTCAAAAGAGGCAAGAAACGCAGTAAGTGGAACGTTTTTTCGAGTGACCATTTCGTGTACCATTAATATGATTTCATCAAAGGGTTTGCTCCTCCTAAGTCATGAAATGTGCAAACCATCTTTTAATGTGATTGGACGCTGCCGGTGGGTCATAGCTGAGTGTGGGTATGCTTGGATATCTTGCACATTCACGATCCAGGGGCCTTTCTGCAACTTAATCGACTCAGAAAAACTCTTCCCGGCTTGGGATATGGATTTATTTCTTCTTAATGACTTACAAATATGTTTTTTCTAATGGGTATTGACGGAGCAACATAAATTCATTGTGGCAATACGGATGAAATCATAGCAGTTTCGGTGGCATCGTCCCATAGGCTGTGACGGAGGAACATAAAATCATTATGGCTATATCGATGAAATCAATGTAGTTTCAATATCATCATCACGTGGGCTGCGATGGAGGACCAAAACATGACATGACAATATCGATAAAATCAATGCAAGGATGGTTCAGTTTCTCGAAACATTTTGGGATTCAATGCAGTCCTTCTTGGTCATCGTTTGAAGTCTTTGGCGGAGATTTGCGACTGGTGAAGTAGTCGTAGGCGGTTCAGAGTGCAGGAACAGTTCGCTTTTTCCAATGTCTGCAGGAGATCGCCCAACCGTTCTTAAATGTCCGCAGGAGATCCGTGGCAGCTGCTTTCATCTGCTGCCTTGCGTTTCTTGCATGTAGACTACGTGAGAATATTGGGTGGTTCCTTTCAAAGAGGCGAAAGGATGTATTTTTCACACCTGAATCTGCCGTGCGGAACAATGTGTTCCACATGAGAGCAACCCCGCATGTACGGCAACTTCCGTGTTGCTCCTAAGTGGCTTTCGCCCACGTCTCGCAACTTTGGCTGTTTCCCAAGCCAGATCGTCGATGAGATGTTATATCTATACGTTCGCTTAAGATCTTTCATTTTTATCGTTAATTCCTCATTGAGTAACTTAGCTTCGTCTAATTCGTGTTCGACCCTTTTTAATTTGAGTTGTAAGTCTTTATACTTTTTGTCCATTGATATAAGTTCATATATTAATTTGTAAATTTGTAAATAGAACTTGCGCCACACAATTTAATGTATGCTTTGGCACCATCTTATGGAACGCCAAACGCGACATAAAACCATATTTTTGTTTTGGGGGAGTCTGGGAAAATACATTTATTTTTGGTGTGGGAAAAGTATTATTTTTCCGCTTGAGGACTTGAAACTTCAGTCCGATTTGAATCGGAAGCAAATGGCAGCACCGATGGTTTGTAAATGAACAAACAAATATACTACTATTGCGATGCGTGTGTCTATTAGCGCTGAAGACAGTGAAGTATTGCATCAAAGGGTTACCGTTTACCGCATGTCGCGAATGCAATGGAAGAAATGCGATGACACGAATGCTATTCGTGTCATCTAATGAAGCAAAAAAGGCTGGATATTTTGAGAATTAGAGACGGCAACAACAAACTTGAAAAAACAAACGCCTTTTTGATCACTCAGTGATTGCTTCGGAACTATTTCGCATCTGATGAATCAATTTCATCATTTTCTATTATAGAGAGAATTTGACTAATTTTATGCACCTTCGGCCATTTCAGTTGTAATGAACTAACCTGTGGTTTCCATCAGCGTGCCACAAATGCATAGGTCCCTGAACCGCGTACTCGTGTCGAATCAAACGACGGTACTATCTTTCCGCGACGATGGATCACGAGGATCGACGCGAAGGATGGCATCGCGAATATCGTGGAGTCGAATGCGACCTCCCAAGGAGGCTTCACACAATGACCATACAAATCGTTGGCCTCGATGATGCATGGTGTCAATCAGAGATTCTACCTTTTCGTCGAGTTGGTCTTCGGTGATATTGGCAACAGGATCTACAAAGTGGACCTGGTTTCGCCAACGCTCCAGCCATTTCAAATTCACTCGTTCGAATGCCGCAATGTTCTTCCATTGCATTCGCGACAGGCGGTAGGAAGTCGTGCACCATTGTGGCGGTTTTTTTCAGTGGCGACTGACGCTTTTTCGGCGAAATGGCGGTTTTCATTAACCGTCAAATTAGGCGACGATTGGTGATGTCAAGTCGATCGGTGTCTACAACATTAATGTTCATACCTATATTACAAAATTAACATTTAACATACAAAACTGCGTTTTGGTCACGAGTAATTAACGTCACGGTAAACTTGATATGCATCAATAAAGACAACAAGCTACAAGTAAAAGACAACAAGCCACATGGAGTATAGACACTCACCGTGGATAAACCAAGGGCCAGTTGGCCCAACCAGGACTTCGACAGGTCGTCCTTCACTTTTTATTTCAAACAATTTATGTAACGAGGAGCACAACGTCTGTGCCATCGATCATTTATTTCATCACAGTGGGAATGCCGCAGGTTGTTGATAAATCCACCTGTAAAGTTAGCATCGAAAACCAATTTTCTGAAACGGCTCAAAACCGCCATTTCAACCGCCACAATGGTGCACGACTACCTAAACGGTAACCCTGTGATGCAATTCTTCACTGTCTTCAGCGCTAATAGACACACTCATCACAATAGAAGTTTATTTGTTTGATCATTTACAAACCATCGGCGCTGCCATTTGCTTCCGATTCAAATCGGACTGAAGTTTCAAGTCCTCAATCAGCGAGAAAACAATATATTTTCCCACACCAAAAATAGTAATAATTTCCCAGACTCCCCCAAAACAAAAATGTGGTTTTATGTCGCGTTTGGCGTTCCATACCAAGGTGCCACTCGTTTTTTTGTTTTCATTTTAGTTTTCCCTTATATTGTTCCTGAAATGTCGTGGCACTTTATTTTTCCTGTTGAGGTGTCATGGCACTCTTTCGAGTGTCAACTTTCTTTTTAACGTATTAACTTTTTGTTTATGTATGAAATTTTACATATTCAATCTTTCTTTGAACTGTGGTGCACGCCTTCCGGCTTTGCTTTGGTTTTAAATACCCTTGAGCCAACCAGAAAGCGGAAGCTTTCCATATGTTGAAATCCCGTAGCGGACTCGTTACACGTAGGTATATGGCTTCTTTCTTTCCAACGTCATGTCCAATATACCTTGGTGACCGCTGGCGCTGCCGCGTGGGTCTGCTCATGAAGAAGTTGCTATAAATGAATGTACGTTACACCTTTCCAATAAGCAGTAAAACAGCATTAGGTAAAACAGCATTGAAATGGCCTTACCTATTGGCTGCCAAATAGCTGTTCAGGTGCAACCCGGGTGCAACGGATCGTGGCCGTGTACGAATGATCAGCTGCAAACACATGCACAGGAGTGAGCGAACAGGCAAGGCACACGATCGAAGACGAAACGGCCCTACAGATGAAAGGTCTGCAGGTGCAAAGGTAAGATAAAATTGCTTACCTGCTTTGCGACGGCTTGTGTTGGTTTGATGTTGAAGTGAGGTGGGAGACGACCGAAAACGCGTCTCGTTGATGAAATGGCGTTTTGTTTAAGCGTTGCACCACAGAAAACGGCTACTTTTGGTTTGGCAATTATATATAAGATATTGGGTTAGGGTAGGGTTAGGGTGAAATCAAGCTACCACATTTGTGCATTCCACTATCTTGTGGTCGTTTCCATAGCTGGGCTGCACAGGAGCAGCTGATCATCACATGGTCATGATCATCACATAGACCACCGTTTTTGCGTGGCTATGGCAACAACTCGAGTGGAGTTGTAGCTCTAGAGCAACAACATGTTCCGAGACCCATATGTATCTTGGCCAGAATCATGTCATTCTGTCACCTGTCACCAACCGATAGTAAATTGATTAATTGAATGTTCTCGACGGCGAATGCTTGAACAATTCGGTGATGTTTCCCGACTTCTGGATTGTGAGTGGGAGAAAGTCCAGCCAGCGCATGTCTGGGTGAGACGGGGCTTCGCGGGAGAACCACAGTGGAAAAAGTAGATCCTTTACGAATCTGATCACTAATATGGGGCCCAAAGTGGGCGTCCAGAAGCGCATGATTGTGAAACAAGGTGAAACACTGAATTCCAAGGAACGCGCGGAAACAGCTTCACGAAACCCATCAAGATTGGCTGCGATGGTGAGACAGTTCATCGCTCAAAAAACGATCATATCATGCATCAATGGTGATTTCATTTCTTGCTATATCATCTGCGATATGTATTCATATTGAAGATGCCAATGTTCATAGTCAAAGACTTCCCATCGAAAAAAAGACGAAAAAAGAAGACCAATTGTTTTTGCTCGAAATCTCTGCACATTAATGACGACTATCGAGTCACATTATCTTTCATGTAATAGAACTATTTACTACGATCGGGATACGTTCCTGGAAGCGAACTATTAGCTGTAGATCAAACGTTTTAGCACCATCGGCACTGAATTACCATCACTTGCCACTAGATAATTTCACCTTCTCCATTTCTTATCATTTCGTCTCCACCACTCGCCATTCAGATTAACCATAGCTTATCACATAAGGACGCTTGTATGCCCTCTACGTTGCAAGGAAATTCCCCAATGAAGGGATTTGAGAGAGAATCTTGTTTCGTTTCTTCTCTTGGAAGGTTTGATTGCGGTGGCACCTTGTTGAACAACTCGCTGTGAACGAGTTCATACCCCACTACAACACAGAAAAGACAGCGAAGACCTGTTTCACTTTCGAATGCTCCCGTGTTAATAGTCACTGTGGTTGAACGATCTTCCATGCGGCCATGAATGAGCATTATCTCCCAGGAGTGAGGATTATCTGCGGCTTTTTTTGAAGCGCCGTCTGCTCGTTAATGGGTGAGAAATAACTGAACCGTTGGCGACCCAATCATTTTCGCGCATATCATGAAGCACATTTCTGGACGCCCTTTCATGGTTAATCGCTTATGATCTCTGTGCTGATTTATCGTTGGTACTGAGGGTGGCGATTCGTCCTTCATAGCAAAGAAGCCGCTTCTTTCTCCTTGCCGAATCACCTTGGAGGAAGCTGCGCGCTCGTGTCGAGAGCACTAACATTCTGGTGGAGGCTTTCTCGCGTTTGTTAGTTCGAAGAAGCTTTTAGAGCGGTGGGATTATCCGTTCCGTACATACGTGTATCCTTACCATTGTCGGAACAGTGTCGAAATTTAAATTTACGTAAATTTTCGAAAAAATTACAATCGCTTCACAATCGGTCTGGTATGATCTACAAAACGAGTGAAAAATACAGAAGACACAGACAAGCACAATCGAACCGATTATGGTCGGGAGCGTTTCTCTGGCTTGAACAGGTCCGGAGCAGACGGAATGCGATGATGATACAGATTCCTGGACATCCTGGGACTCCTGAAACTGAGGCTTTTCTGTTGATCGATTGCTGGAATCGTCGCTGGGATCCATCGCACAAGAGAATAAAACTATCTGGTACCACGTGTCCTTACCAGAAGAGCTGCCTGTTGCCAATGCGTCCTTTGTGGAGAACGCGACCATCGCGGATTCAGTCTGAAGTTCCTGTGAAGACAAGGCGAATTCGCCGATCACTCTGTCGACGCTCATCGTCGACTCTTTGCAGAGCTATACGAGCTGTACGAAGCAACTATTAGAACGAAAATGTGAACGAAGCAAAAATTTGACATGAGTTCATTTACCATAACCCTCCGTAAGGAACCCTCTCCTAGCAACTTCAACATGCCAACTTCAATGTTGAAGTTGGCCCCACTGGAGAGGATTCTTGTTTCATACTCACGTTCTTATCCACTCAGAAAAATGCTCACATCTTTATGTTTGGAACTGTCTCTGCAAGCTCCACGATCGCTGACTTGTGAGACTGGCGATGTGCGAGCGGCTTCCGGATTGAACACCACCCCAAGGTGTCAAACAAGACGTCTTTCGGTGCCAACTGATTGTATTATTTTGAACTCTTGCGACGTCCTGAACTGTGAACAGATGCCTGGCAAACGCTGAGCCTGCTCTATGCTGCCGAAAAGCGAACCACGAACCACGACTTCTTCTCCAGCAGTGAGCTGCCCGTCGTGCCATCGTCGTCGTGTCGTCGTGTCATCGTCGTCGTCGTGCCGTCGTCGTCATCGTACCATCGTCGTCGTGATAAGACCTTATGGCTTACTTGTACATACTGACTTGTTTGGTTTCACTTCTTCGTTTCTCTGATCTTACACCATCATGTTTTGCAGTAGTGATGATGATAAATTTTGTTTTTCATACATTGCTGTATCAGTGTTGTATTTTAACTTTAACGTAAACTCAACGTAAATGAAACTATTCAACGTAACTGAGACAATCGTCTCTTTGTCTTTATTAATTATTAATTAATTAATTAATTAAATTATTAATAATTGTGTAAGTTAGCGATCGTGGAGCTTGCAGAGACAGTTCCAAACATAAAGATGTGAGCATTTTTCTGAGTGGATAAGAACGTCAGTATGAAACAAGAATCCTCTCCCGTGGTGCCAACTTCAACATTGAAGTTGGCATGTTGAAGTTGCTAGGAGAGGGTTCCTTACGGAGGGTTATGGTAAATGAACTCATGTCAAATTTTTGCTTCGTTCACATTTTCGTTCTAATAGTTGCTTCGTACAGCTCGTATAGCTCTGCAAAGATTCACAAAATGTTTCGACGATGAGCGTCGACAGAGTGATCGGCGAATTCGCCTTGTCTTCACAGGAACTTCAGACTGAATCCGCGATGGTCGCGTTCTCCACAAAGGACGCATTGGCAACAGGCAGCTCTTCTGGTAAGGACACGTGGTACCAGATAGTTTTATTCTCTTGTGCGATGGATCCCAGCGACGATTCCAGCAATCGATCAACAGAAAAGCCTCAGTTTCAGGAGTCCCAGGATGTCCAGGAATCTGTATCATCATCGCATTCCGTCTGCTCCGGACCTGTTCAAGCCAGAGAAACGCTCCCGACCATAATCGGTTCGATTGTGCTTGTCTGTGTCTTCTGTATTTTTCACTCGTTTTGTAGATCATACCAGACCGATTGTGAAGCGATTGTAATTTTTTCGAAAATTTACGTTAAATTTAAATTTCGACACTGTTCCGACAATGTGGGATTTTCGTCGATAATTATTTATTTCATTTTCCCAAAAGATACTGATAACCCGGTACCGGATTTGTACTATCTTTTGGTATTGGTATTTAAATAATTATTTGTTCGAATACTAATTTAAGTGCGAGTCGCTCAATGTAGCAAATAAATTACGCCCGAAGAATACCAATTCCAGGAAAATTACTGTATCTCTATACCACTGTTGTATTCCAAAAATACTGAGTAGTTTGCCTTTATTGTACTGTGCAGTCCCGCACAAATGACTTCTCTTTCTTAAAATGTTGCACAGTTGCTTTATTGGCTTTACGTTAGCTGCAGAAAGACGCCACTGCTTTCACCGATATGAGAAGATGAAGATCCCATATGCAGACGTGCTCAGTACCTACCTGACCTCATCCATTTAAGCCGCAGCAGGCGCAACACTCGATTAGTAAAAGTATTGTCCCTGACAAATACCAATTTGGAAACAATTATTTAACGGCATCATAAAATACCAAATACTCCAATACCAAAAGATAGTACAAATCCGGTAGGTGTTACACGAGCGATTTGAATTTAAAAGTCGACTGTGTCGTAATGTGTCGCGATCGTTCGTTGTCCATCATCACACACGTTTCGCAGCGTGCGTTGGTGCCAGTGATCAGAAAGAAAGGCGAAAACAACCCGTTTAGGCTTAGTAGGCCTTGTACCTGGAGTTCAATTTTTCATTCCTTTTGCTTCTCAAAATACCCAAGAGATGAATCCGGCGACCGTTTTTGCAGCAGTTAGTCCGAAATTAATTTTGGATTCTATTCGTCACTATCGTGATTACCAAAGAGACAAAATTTCAGACAGAATTCGCATCAACAACCATGAAATGTATTGGCGGAACGTTCAACCTCTCGGAAACGTGTCTCCATTCAATCGCCGATATATACTTTTGGAATCTGCGAAGGTGAAATTCTACTTGTACATCGTTAAACCGAAAAATGGTTCGGATGCTCAATCGATTTCGTCGTTGGATACGTTCGACACTGTTTACTTTGAGAAAACAGGGGAAAACATCATCGTTCAACAAGAGGGAAACCCGACAAGAGAGAGAAGTTCTTATGGGGATGTATCCGGCAATAACAGTGTTGTGCAATCTGCTACGCCAAAGAATGGCATTATTGGGAACGATTCCGATGCTGCTCATGCGAGGTTTTGCAACTTCGTGCAGAGTGTGCTGTTCGACACTCTGCACTACGCACTAACCATCGACGACTTGTCTCCAGCTGCCATCATCAGCATTGTCAACTACGCTCGATATATGGTGATCAACCTGCGCTCGGACGGTGATAAAAAGAAAGTTGACCCGCAGATCTTCACGCACTGGGAAATCGCGGGAAAGGATGAGCGTCGTGTGCACGTGATGATTGTGCTCGATCCTGACTACGACTGTGCGGGATTCGAAGGTCCTCACCGGTTTAAGATTTTACAACAGCTAGCCAACTTAATCGAGCCAACTACTACTAGTATTGTTCCTGCTTTGAATGATGCGGCTCCTTCTGCTCCCGGTTTTGGCGAACCTGCAAAGGACGCGGTCGTTTAACCGTTCAACCGGCTGCCTTAGTTCGGCAACAGAAAGGTGGGTACCCATCGACTGTTGGAACAGCATCCTGTCTGATCAAAGGTACAAGACGAGTTTTCAAGACCGCCGTATACCTACCCGTATTGCTTATTATTCCATATCGTATCAATATCCCCGTGCACTAACATATGTCGACCACGCGTATTTTGGTCTGCACCTGGCCCCTTTCTATCATATCTCGTGTCCCCCGCAACAACAAGTCAGTTATATACAAGTCATACACAAGTAGCAACCGGAAGTGTCTGTAGCCCTTTACACCTCCGAAGATCGTCCACGTAAGACCATCGTAAACAGTTAATTATCCAGTGAGAAAACAGAAATGCCTGCCCTATTGCACAATGAACAGAGTACAGGCATCTGACAAAGTTGGCTGCCTTTGTCATTTTGTCATGAAGACTTGTGACTTACACAAAGTTGTGACCAAAATGGCCGGGAAAGTAACTGACTCAGTTAGGGGAGGTGAGATCGCACACTTGTAGTGGCTTGCTTCATGGTACCATAGTTCATGGTACAAGGTGTGTTGAGGGGGAATGTTTCAGTCAAACATGACTCGACTCCATATAGGTTGACCTCGTGAGCTAACTTGGATTGTATGATTTTCGCCATAGTACACCTAGTACGCCATAGTTAAGAGGACAGTCACGTTTGGCGACCAGCAGATAGGGCAGCATCAATTTCATCTGCCTAACGTGTCATCGCAACAAGAACGCTTTCAGCCAGTTGTCTACATTCGAATTATTCTTTGGCGTTTCCTTGTCCGTTTCTTTGCATTGTTTGTGTCGATTTTGATGTCGATATCCCGACCACGATCAACGGGTGATGATGGGAATAGAATATGCTTCGTAGCGCGACAGGAATCATGTTTAAATGAATCCGCGCCGCCTTCCAAAGGATACGGCGCAACAAACTACTACTAGGCGGAAGGGTTACTGAGTACTGAGAGGAGGACAACTACTACCAGGCAAGCGCGCCACTGCTCGCCTCAGTGACACCTCCTCCGGCTCCAGGGAACGCATGAGAAAATTGACCGTTCGGCCGCTTTTGTCCATAGGTTTAAGCGTTGTATTGACGTTACTTGAGGGCATCGAAATCAAATAGAAAAGTCTTCCACATCGTCAAACGTTTCACCTGTTACCATCTCAGCTCCACTCTCCGTGTGACCGCATTCCACTTGTACAGGAACAGCTGCTCACTCACATGATGTGCCACAATCGTCGGTCATTTGCTGTCCTGGCCGTCACCCAAGTGCCGTAGAAACTCGAACAACACGAAGTTGGCTTCGGTGGACTTACCGATGCCGGGATGGCCGCACCAGATGGCATGGCGACCATGCCATCTGGTGCGAAGCGCACCTCATCGATCGGTCGGATACGTCGGAAGATGAGGTCGGCGGCGATTGTGCTTCGTTTCTTTGGCAAGTCGAATGACGATGGAAGGTAACCCACACACCCACCTCCAGCGTTTCTCCCTCTCCAGCGACGTTGAAAACCCTCATTTGATTGCTGGTCAGAATGGACGGGGAGTCTACAAAGACTGGTTGGGGATGGGTGCTCTCTCGTCCATCGCCGTACGGCGCGTTGTAGGGCGCGGGCGGGTTGGCGGCGGTGGGCGAAATGATGGGCGCGGCAACTGGCAACATCACCGGCACCGCCCCGCCGCCGTGGGCCATCTCGAGCGTCTCCTTGGAGTTACGGAAGCCCGACTGCAAGGCGACACGATTGAGAGCCTCCAAGTAGTGCAGCTGGTCGGTGATGGGTGCGACGCCGCTGACCTTCCGGCGCTTGCCGAGCTGTGAATTCGTGTCTTACTGAAATTAATTAGCTTAGTAATGAATTTCTTGATTAATTTAATACTAGAAAATATGGAATACTGTTACAACATCGGGTCGCGCGACCCACCACCGACCGCAACAAGAACGTCTAACGGATAGCGTCGGATGGCTCAGGTACAACGTCCTGCGATTTCCGACAGCAATCATGGCGCACAACATATACTTATCTGTGTTGGTACTATCGTTCCCACAAACGCTGGACGTGTGAGAATGACTCGTATTCGTTTAAATGTCTCCCTACGGACGCCTTCATTCTTGAACACGCTACGTAGCCTGCGTATGAACCACAGTTCGATCGGTCCGCTTGTGTATGGTAACTAGTCGCTCTTTCCTGGTCGTCCGAGCGTAGCCAATACCAATGCATCACCATCCAGTTACCCGCTGCCATTGAACGAATCACAGACTTCTTGCCGGCTGCATTGACGATGTGTCATCGAACAAGTCTGCAGTCCAGTCATACCACAAGGGCTGGTTGAATGATGAAGCGCCGTAGAACATGGAACTTATATCGATGACCTTGCTCACGTCCCAAGTTTCCAGCGTCTGATTGAACGAAGATGCATGGTGGAACATGAAGAACATAGTCGTAACGTTGCTCACATTCCACGAGGCCAACGGCTGGTTGAACGATGACGCGGTGCAGAACATCCACTGCATATTGTTCACACGGCTTACGTCCCAGGTATTTAGCGGTTGGTTGAACGCCACTGCACCGGAAAACATACCATCCATCAACCTAACATGGCTTACATTCCAGGTCGATAACGGCTGGTTGAACGATGCAGCTCTATAGAACATGTGCCTTAGATTGGAAACAGCAAGGACATCCCAGTCCCGTAGCGGCTGATTAAATGTTACCGCATCCTTGAACATGCTACGCATAGAAATAACTCTGCTTACGTTCCATGAGGACAACGGCTGATTGAACCTGTTCGCTCCTTTAAATAGCCCGCGCATGCTCGTGGAGTTGCTCACATTCCACATATCTAGCGACTGGTTGAACTTCATTGCGTCGTGAAATATATCGTCCATCGACACCACTCGCCGAACGTCCCAACGATCTATGCGGTCGTTAAACGCTGTGTGCTGAAATAAATCTGCCATGTTTGTTACTTCACTCACGTCCCACTCGTTGATCTCACCGTATAGCCGCAGAGCGCTCGATCGGTCTCTGCACCACAGCCGCACGGCCAACCGCAACGTTGTGTTGTCGAACGACACCCATGCATACTTCTTGATCATTTGTCGAACGCCATACGGCAAGACGCGGCCACTACAACGCTCGGTCACGACGCGGTATAGACACAGGTCGACCAACATGGGGATTGAATGGTCATAGCGATGGGAATCCATCGCCTGCGTTGGTGAAGGGATCATGTTGGACTAGGCGATCTGAAGAAGACGCTCGGGTTTGGCAGCTTCTATCAACACAGTCGCCAGGTTGTATTTCCTCGTTTGGGTTTTGGTATCTTTTGGTATCGGGACTCAGTGGGTCAGTGGTGATAATGAGGATTGGTTACAACAGTAGGGTCGTTCAATGGATTATTCGATTCTGTCACTGGGATGACCGTGTACTATTTGAACGGATAGAATTGCAAGAAACAGAAGACAGCTCATCCACATTGTTGTCCGTGACGACATGTACTACCCTTGCTCGCAAGACAACCAGTATGTAGCATATGTCGATGCTACGTTTATGTTCAAAGGTCGTGCCCCCCAAGAGAGTTCGGATTCACAGAGACGATGTCATATTGGACATAGTGATATAGTATATCTTCGTCGTTCGTTGAACATCTGCAAAGTCCAACCTGCATGACGTTGTCCTAAACGACATTTTTGTCTTTTGTCTTTTTCTTTTTCGTTTTGGAAAACAGACACGTCGTATGTTTTGATTGATTGAGTGTTGAGGGGCCCCTGATCGACCACAAACATCCTTGAAACGCTATGGTTGTTGTTTTCCCTTTCTGGATAGCACTAGTCGCGTGTATATTGGTTTCACGTACGTATGGTCAGTGTATAACTTGTTCGCAGGTACCCCCACAGTCCGAGATCAATAGTTTGCTCGCTCTCTACTCCAGTACGACAGGAAACCAATGGACCGTCTCCTGGAATCTGTCAACCCACAATCCATGTGCAGGATGGTATGGAGTAACGTGTTGCCCGGTGGAAAATGTCTGTCATGTGGTGGCATTGCAGTTGACCGCCAATAATCTGGTGGGCAGTATACCATCGGCGATCGACGGATTCACGGTAATACAAACGTTGGAGTTGAATGAAAATGACCTCCATAGCAACATCCCGTCGTCGATCAGCAACCTCACGGCCTTGGAACGCCTAGACTTGTCTTCCACTCATCTGACTGGACCTATCCCTTCGACCATTGGAGATTTGAGATCATTGCAGGTCTTGTATTTGTTCGACAATGCGCTGACGGGGCGTATACCATTATCGATTGGCAACCTGACGGCGTTGACGGAACTGGAGGTCTATTCGAATCAGCTCACCGGCTCGATCCCAGTGACCATCGGGGATCTGATAGCATTGCGTATCGCATGTTTCTCGTCGAACGCACTGACGGGGCCGCTCCCCTCCACGATTGGTCGTTGTTCCGCGTTGAAGTATTTCGATGTGTCGTCGAACAATCTAACGCAAGCGATTCCCGAGGCATTGCCGATGTCGTTGGAGTACTTCTTCGTCGCAGACTGTTTGTTTACAGGTATGGCGTTGTTTGTGCTTGTTACCCGGTAAACCGGTCTGGTTTAACCCCTCCCCCATTGTCCCCACCCCCCATTCGGGTCCATGAACAGGTGTGCTGAACAGTGTATTTGCGTTGTCGAATCTCACGTCCCTGAACGCGGAGGGCAACCTATTCTCCGCCATGGTGATCCACCAGATTCCGTCGCCACTGCAGTATCTGTCGTTGGCCGACAATCGGATCCCTGTGTCTCCGAATACCATCGATACACTGTTACGCCACCCTTTCCTCTTCCTCGACTTGTCTGGGAACCGGTTGAACGCGTCGTTGCCCGCCAATGTCTGGAACACGTCGGTGGAGCAGCTGTTGTTGAACAATAACCGGTTCTCGGGCACCTTTCCGGACCGTGGCGAGCGCGTGTGTTCGATGCGGTACCTGTCGGTGGCAGGCAATGGCCTGTGGGGACCGCTACCAGTCGATCTGCAGCAGTGCGCCAACCTGACGCACTTCCTCGCGTCGGATATGGCGCTGACGGGGTCGGTGCGCGGTCTGTTCGCGACACAGCCGAAGCTGAAAGTGGTGGTGGTGTCGAGCAACCAGTTGACGGGGCCCATCGACGACGTCTTCGCTGCGTCGTTGGCGTCGGGGCTGATTCTGAACGCGGCGTACAACGAGTTCAGCGGCACGCTGCCGGTGGCCAGTCTGCGGACGGGGCGGTACCAGTCGCTGATTCTAACGTCGAACTGCTTGTCGGGGACGCTGCCGGGCGACGCGCTGTGTGCGAACGGGAACCTGACGGAGCTGATCTTGTCGGGGCTGCACAGCGCCGCGTCGTGTCGGTACGACGTGTTTCCGACGCTGGACACGCTGGGCGTGTACTCGTCGTATGTGGAGACGAGTGCCGTGGGCGGCACCGTGCCGAGCTGTGTGTTCGACGGTCTGTCGCAGCTGACGTACCTGGCGCTGTCGGGCAACGCGGTGCGCTGCCCCCGGGGGAGACGCTGCGGTTGCCGGAGACGCTGCAGGGCCTGGACCTGTCGCACAACCAGTTGACGGGCACCATCGCGGCGGGCTTCGTGGCGGCGAATCTGACGTTGTTGGACCTGTCGTTCAATCGGCTGTCGGGGACGATCTCGGAGCAGGCGTCCGAGGTCTATGTGCGCAACCCGGCGGCGAGTGTGTCTTTGGAGGTGAACGCGTTATCGGGGACGTTGCCGCGCAGCTGGGTAAACGCGGTGAATATCAACGTGTTGGACGGCAACCTGTTCGCCTGTGAGGTCGGTCAGATCGGACAGACGGCCAATGGACCGGTGCACGACCCACTGCAGGCCACGTACGCCTGCGGGTCGTCGACTACGAACATCGCGTTGGTGGTGGCATTGTCGGTGGCGGTAGATGTGGCCCTGGGCGTGCTGTGGGTCCGCTGGCGTGGTGCACCGGCCGCATGGGCCGTGTGGCGGTCGGTGGTCGATGCGTGGAGCGCGGTCATGCATCCGTGGCGGGTGGATGCATGGACGCTGTGGGTGTATTTGCTGGGTAGTCTGGTGGTGTATGCGGTGCTGACGGCGACCACGACGGTGTACGCGGAGACATACGCGTGGAACGTGTCGTTGGCGCTGCAGAGCGGCGTGACGGCGGGCAGTGTGGCGCTGGTGTGGCTGGCGTTGCTGGTGTGGGCGGGTGGTCGGCACACCCGTTCCGCGTTGGTGGCGGCCAAGACGGCGTCTGCGTCCTCCGTCTCGTACGGTCGGATGGCCACGGCGGTGGTGACGGTCGGCACCGTGCACGTGCTGCCGGTGTTTGTGGTGAACATGGTGTACGTGTACACGACGACGTTGCGTCTGTCGGGCGGGGTGCAGGCGGTGGTGGTGTTCCTGAT